>BLKR01007696.1:0-32875 GCA_011170035.1 Teleogryllus occipitalis
ATTTATCCCATTTAGACCCGCTGTTCCCATACGGGAACAGTAGTTTTCAATGCTCTAAATACCAGGAAAAACAACAGTTTCCTATTGTTGCGTCACGGAACAATAGCATCGTATCTGTTTTTATCTCCGAGCGATTATATTTCTCGGTTCGTTCATTCTGGATGCAATTGTTTGTGAGAAAGCAGTAGCGTATGCACGTTGCAATGGCTTCAACGAAAAGGTATGTATTTTATGTACGTATTTCATCGTGTGTATAAATTATTCTGTAGCTATTAGTATCTCGAGAGATCATTTTACAATCCTTTAAATTATGATTGTTGTAAGTGTTCACATTGCAGAATTATAAACATGCAAATTATAATGTTCCCGTATGGGAACAGCGGGACTGAATGACAGGGTATAAACTTTCTTTCTTAGGTTGACTGTAAACGAGATTGCAGATCTTCTGGCGGATGAAAACGATGTTCTGGAAGGTGATATAGTAATTGTACCACCCGAAGGCGATATTTCTGAAGAAGATAGTGGAGAAGAAGATGAAACTGAACTGGATCGTTTGTCCGGAAAACAACTTTTATCTCATGCGGAAGGAAATGTAAAGAAAATTATATCAGGTGAGGTGGTGAAAGAAGTTGTTTCAAACACAGTTTCAAATTTGAAAGTAAGTGACTCAGAAAATCTGAAAAGAAAAGAGAAAAAGAAAAGAAAATTAAGAAATTGGATAAATGAAGATAAAGAGGAAACTACTCTCACAGAATGGGAAATTCCTGATTGGATTTTGAATTTTGACGAGGATCCTGTAAAGCTTTTTGAGTTATTTTACAGTAATGATATAATTCAAAT
This sequence comes from Teleogryllus occipitalis, assembly GCA_011170035.1. Classification (NCBI taxonomy): domain Eukaryota; kingdom Metazoa; phylum Arthropoda; class Insecta; order Orthoptera; family Gryllidae; genus Teleogryllus; species Teleogryllus occipitalis. Next base: position 841 of record BLKR01007696.1, read on the forward strand.
GATTTGTGATTATTCCAACTTGTATGCCCGTCAGAAAGGTGAAAACAATCTCAATCTTCAACAAGATGAAATCAAGGTATTTTTGGGAGGTTTACTTGTTAGTGGTTATTCTCAAGTACACAGAATGAGAATGTACTGGGAACAGAGGCCAGACAGTTATAACAAAGCTATATCTGATGCAATTTCTAGAAATAGATTCATGAAAATTATGAAATATCTACATGTGTGTGATAATCAAAATTTAGATAGATCGAATCGCTTTGCAAAGATAACGCCTCTTTGGGAGATGTTGAACAAGAAATGGTTGCAGTACTTTCCAGGTGACATAAATTTGTGTGTAGACGAGTCAATGATTCCGTACTTCGGTCGTCATGGGGCAAAACAGCACATCCACGGGAAGCCGATCCGTTTCGGTTATAAAGCATGGTGTTTGTGTACCCGATTAGGTTACCTTATCCAGGCAAATTTGTATCAGGGAGCAGCTACTGGTAACACATACCCCGACGTTGGAGTAGGAGGATCTGTGGTTTTATCACTCACAGAAAATCTTCAGAAAATAAGTATAACTTGTACTTTGATAACTTTTTTACCTCCATAAATTTGTTGGAGAAACTGAAAGAGCGAGGATGGAACGGTACAGGTACAATACGCGCAAACAGAACTGAAAATGCGCCACTAATGGATCCAAAAGACGTCCTAAAAAGAGAAAGAGGATTTTACTGCCTTGTCACAGATACATCATCAAAAGCAACTCTTGTAAGGTACAATGATAACAATGTTGTAACTGTTGCTTCAACACAGTGGGGTGCTGCACCTGTTGGGAAAGCTAGAAGATACAGTGCTAAGCACAAAAGGCATATAATGATTGACCAGCCCGCTGGGGTAATTTATTATAATATAAACATGGGAGGTGTTGATCGTTTAGATCAAAATGTCTCAAAAATGAGAGTAAATATAAGAGGCAAAAAATGGTACTGGCAGTTGTTCGCTTTTCCATTGAATGCGTCTGTACAAAATGCATGGCATCTTTATAGATTGTGCACGAAGGGCTCGAAAGTACAAATGGATCAGCTTGAGTTCACACGAACAATTGCTCTCACCTACCTTCAAAAATACTCACAGCGTCTGACTCCAGGAAAATCACGTTTGGTACGAAGTGTAGAAAAGAGAGTAACAAACCAAACACGATATGACAACGAAGGTCATTTCATTTCCAAAGGAGAGAGACAGTCTCGTTGTGGACAATGCAAGAAAAATTCTCGAATGAAGTGTATCAAATGTAATATATCTCTGCATGCTGACTGTTTTGTATTATTTCATCAAAAATAAAATTATCTATCTTCAAAACTAAGTTAAATCATTAAATTTATGTGGACTTTCAAAAAAAATTTGTATTCTTCACCCACCCTTTCAGTCCCGCTGTTCCCATATGGGAACACTCCAAAACACAAATTCTAAGAAAAAATTTATTGAAGTTTCAATCAAAATGTCTTAATTTAACTGTAAATAAGCAATTAAAATGTGATTTATACATTTTTTTTCACAAATAGAAATGTGGGTCTAAAAGGGTTAAATAAAACGAAGATATTTAACATTTAGTGACCACAAGGAAGCAGGAAAAGGGGAAGAAAAAGATGTAGGTGGCACAATGAAATAATCAAAGTTACCAACCTCAAATGGTCAGATATAACTGTTCAAGACAGAAACCAGTGGTGAAAACACACAATATTATACATATATAAACAAAAGGAAGAGGTAGTTTGAAACTGATTAAGCAGTGAACAAATGGCTAGCATCTCACTACTGTATATATCCAGTTCAGATAAAGAGGGATCGCTTGTAATTTATGTAATACTAGTCGACAATAGCATTTCTAATACTCTTCCAGAGTGCAAAAGATTAACTGAAATGTTATTCTAAGAAACATACAAGGCAGCGTGTAGCATTATTAACCTTTGCATTTTTTAACTTATCACGATAAGAAAGTTTATAAGCATACAAAAGTTTGAAATAAATAATATTACATTTAAGAAGTACAAACCTTCTGTTAATCTTGCCCTTCCTCCTGTTGGTTGACAGAGAATAGTGGCACAACCAGTACATACTACTACGCTCTGTGCATGACTAAAAACTGTTGTGATCTTATAACATCCTGAAAAACAAAAATACCATTCTATAAAGTTTGTAAGATCATATAAAATGATACTTAAAAACCCACATCTTTCAGAATTTTAACTGAACTGTTTTAAAATTCACCTCAAGAAGATGAATTCATTAAAAACCTATATGTTATTTCCTTGCGATTAAGAGTAGATCCTCCTGGGCAATGAGAAGCTGATCTTTAAAAATGCGACATTTTTCAGACAAAAATTAGTTCCAATGAATCATTTCTTAATGTTACAAACCAATACTAGAATTATAAAACATCAAGAAAATACAAGTTTTCACTTAAAATACATGTAGTCCTTACAACTTTCAAATACAGAGGAATTAAACTACCACAACACAGCACATAATACAGCAGGATTGGTTTTTCTTTGATGTGCTAAGTTAAAACTAACACATACCAATTCACATTAACCTCTAACTAGTATGTCAAAAAACTTAAGTAAAACAAGCCCAAAGTTACTGTAAGTGAATGCTACTCTATCACATTACAAAGATGATTTCATGAATCATTTTCTGACAAGCCTGAAAATGAAGCAACCAGAGTAATTTTAAATTCCAATATATTATCTTGCTTTGACATTTCTAACCTAAATCAAATGGCAGATAGAAGGCTTAGCAATTCATACTCATAAATAAGGATTCCAGCAGTTCTCTAGACTGAAGACAAGTCTAGAGAATAATCTATGAACCATATTAAACAATATTCAGGGAGCTTCTCTAACCAAATTCCATAAAAATTGTTGGGCAAGACAAGTTTTCAAAGAAAACTTCATTAGAAATTTGGATTGTTTCTGAAAGCACTTCCCAATAGTATAACAAATATCGCTAGACTGCTTGGAAGCATTCCCAACAATGCTCAAGAACCACAAATCTACCTCATTGGAAGTTTGAATTTTATTAGTTCCACATCACCTTGCTTTGTTCATCTGCACATAAAATATTGAAAAACAATCTCCTACCAACCCACGAACCCCAAACCAGAACAGCGGAAGTACCATAACTTCCATGGCCAAGAGGTTAAGTTCAAACCGCACTTCAGTGGAAATTTGCTTGTTTTCAGCCCTCCCAACCAGATTCATTCTTGAATCCACTTCCTTCCCATCCTTACCATCAATAACAGTCCTAGGTGTGACAAGAGCTGAAAGGTTTCTTTGATGAAATTAAAGATGGTTGACAGAAGCCTACAGCTTACATCAGATTGCACAAGAGAGGACAGAAGGGATCAGTTTGGTAAAATCTACCCCAGGTGACAAGTGCACCACAAGGAGACATTCCCAGTTTGTGCCGGATAAGTGGATTACAAATCCTATCCAATTAAAAGTGAAACTAAGTTGCAGAAAAGGAATTGGGGGTCATGAAAACAGGTAAACTATAAAATTTGAGACTACACAAACTCCACTTTTTCTTCAGGTACTATTTGAAAATGAACCTTTGTAGTGTTTTTTTCATTCTGAACTTTCTGTCAGTACCACAATGTAAATAGCAATACTGAAAGTCCTCAGTAAATCTAGTTGAAATTTTTGCCCTCCTATACTTCTTAGAACAATTCACAAACCAAATACCACTCATTCACAGCACAAGATTCAGCTTCCCACCAAGTCACATGAAAACAAATCCCCAAGAGCACAGAAAATAAAAATTACATAGTTCTAACTTTAAAAACTGCAACAATCTTAAACACCATTAGACTAACAGCTTTGAGAAAAAACCGGGTTTAGAATGTAAAGTATTGTATAATTATTTTGCATTAAATTAGTAGCTAATTTAAGAAACTTGAGGTAAAACCGCTGGAATAGCAGTCAATTGAATTTTTCTTTAATCCTAAACATTAATACACCTGAAACATTTCCAATTTTCAACAACTTTTGCTATTCCCCTTTCAGTTTCAAGTTACACACATACCACTCAAAATAAGCACCTTGTTTCATTTAATTGTGAAGTTACAAGTAAAATATGGTTAAAATGGGTATTGAAAAAATGAGATCAAATTGTTAATGTTTTAACTCACTTACCCTAAAACCAGTTTTAAAAGTTACAACATTCTATTAAATACCATGCATGTATCTATGATTAATAACTGTTTTCAAGAAGTTCCAAAAAAACCTGCATTCCTCCAATAAATCATAATAAAAATTTGTCACGTAAAATCCATTTACCAGGGCATTTTACATCCATAAAGTAGGAATTAGGTTGCTGCACAAGCCGCTTCAGCTTGTGTTTCCTCTTCTCCTCAGCTGGAGAGGGATGCAACAAATCTTTTGCAAGCTGTAAAAGAGCACGATGTATGTAATGTTATGCAACTTTGCACCACTGACAAACTTTTAAAAAAGAACAAGTATAACATTCCGACACTGCAAGTTCATGACCATTAACGTAATAAAATTTCAAAATGCTATTCTATAAAATTTAAAACAAATTTATTGAGAGAAAAAAAAAGAAAAGTTGTTTGTACCCCTAATAAAACCGTCAACGTGAATAGTCGTCACAAAAACTAACCTATCTAATTCTAAATGTAAGACTAAGAAACCACAAAAACGAATTTCTCTAGATATACACGTTAATACACTTCTATCTGAAACAAGTTCGAACATGTGGATTCCACATGTGGCAAGTAACGTATTTTACATGAGAAAAAACACAAATGACAAACACTTCTTGCCTACAATACAATAAATATACTTATTCCGCCCACTTCAATTATCTATTAAAAATCACATTCGCAAACATATTACTAAAACTAATCAAACACATCAAAAACTCACAGGCATGGTTGCAGGAATGGCGCACACCGGAAAGAGGCAAAATATCCAACACTCAGAGCATCTACATATACCGGAGGTATAGAAATGGGGTGCGTTCCATTAATCTCTTTCGAACTTACTGCAAGTTCCATGATATTAAGTGACGGAGACTGGTTGACTTCAACAGACCATAAAGAATATAACATAAAAATAAAAAAAGGTTATGGAATTTCATGAACATTACGTTATTAAGCTCAATTTAGAATAATTGTCATGAAAATAATATTGGAATTTCGCTCTTGGTGCGAGGGCCTTGGCGAAGATGTCCAGAACACCCCAGTCCCTAGAGGGCACCACTAACATCTCTAGATGGCAAGTGTCAGATATTGGAAGGCGCGGGCTAAGGATTAATTTCGAAGTCTGAAAGACTACAACCTTTGTGGAGTTAATGGTTAAAATACGGTACACGGGTCAATTTTCTTTTAAAGCGTTGATGTCTTTCTTAATATGAAGTTTTCTTCTGGATTTACGGACTTCAAAATGTTTTGGTTTTGTGTGGTACACTGTAAGTGCGACGTAAATGCGACGTTCCTTTTTCTCTGAAATAAAGTTGCGAGCGGTAGTGGGCAGTGGCAAGAAGTAACGAGAGAGAGAAAGCTTTTCTAGATTCCCTATTTCTTTTTCAGGAATCGGGAAAGTAAAATTGTAGTATCCTCGGAACTAAGACGACAAAAGTGGATTTCTGCTTCGAAGCAAGAGAAGATAAAAGATGGTTATTTAAGGTGACAGCGACAGGAAAGACCCAGAGACGAATTTTGGTAGGGTGGGAGACTTGTGAATGTATAAATAATATAAATTACAAACAAGACAAATTATTTATTATACAATGATCTTCTTCACTTCGCGGTTTAGACTACTACCTGTTCCGTATATAATGATTTTAAAGAAATACAAGAATTATTAATTTCAATAAGTTCTTGATGATTTTAAAGTAAAATACTACTGGGAATGCGCGGCATACCAAAACTTCTCCTCCTGTTCTTATTCAATAACTCATATTTTAAAAAAGTGCTTGTCATCATTGAAAGATTTACAATTGAATAAAGTTAGGCAGAAACATCCAAGCCACAAGAATCAATATGATTGAAAAAAGTCTCGGAACCACATTGTAAGATATTTCTTACCGCGGTATAAGTGTAAGTTAAATAAATAAGATTAATAAGTAGAATATTATATTTTTTGTTTGTTTTATTTTATTTTTTAACGTTTATTCATCTTTCAACTATTTATAGTTAAAATGTAGGGAAGGGATTCTGAAACTCAAGGAAACGTGCGCTATGGAACTTCCCCCTCATACGTCACATACAATTTTTTTCTGTTCTTTGACTAAATAAAGCAAATCAAGTGGTTGGGGGCGTTATAAGACCCATTTGTCGGATCGACCGTCAGGACAACGAAATTGAACTCTTAGCTACACACTGGCTGACCAAAATCTCGATTTTTCAACTGAGCTCGGAATTTCGACTGGGCAACATTTGTGCGAGCATGAAGGAAATCTGAGTAAACTGAAGCGCTTCGTCTTCCTGTCGCGCAGTGATTCCAGACTTCGAAAATCTGAAATGAAAAAAATCCTATTTAGAAGTAGTTCACAATAGTTTACCCTTATAATTAAAGAGTTATAACGCAGGTAGGGAACACATCTTTTGTATTCATCTTCATAGTCAATCTCGAAAGCTAACCACGTGTAGCAGTTCTATTCTGGCAGCGATCTCGAACGATCAGATAATTAAAATTACTGACAACGTTTATGTTCAAATACAACATGTGGTAGAATATAGATTTTCATATGATTGAATACTGAATATTTGTTAATTACAGAAGTGAAAAATGTAAATGAAAGAAAACTGAAATTCTGAAAAGAAGAAAAAAAAAACATGTACATAATTCTATGATCAAATTTTCTTGTAATCATGTTTCAGAATCACGTAAGTTGCTGCATCCCTCTGCAATTGCGTTGCTGGCAGGTATTTCAAGAAAAGAGTGTTTAATGCCATTTAATAATTTCTTTTGAAATTGCACGTAATTGCTACAATTTATAAAAACAATTACTATAAGACATGCTGCGTTCGTTCTTATAATTATTGTCAAAATTCGATTACATTAACGATTTTGAAAAGAAATTTGCATTTTATGTCATATTTAAATTGTATGAGGGAGTTTTAGCACCTCGCGTAAGGTAGTTATGCACCAACAGTCATGTGACGGACCTTGAAGTCATAACGTCTTACCTTAGGCCTAAGGTACGACCTTATACCTTCATACATAGTGCACGCCTATAGGAGTCTCTATGATCACCTTACAAGCGGTAAAATGGCCGTCAAAAAACAGGAAACGGGGATTTTTCAATCTCTGACAAACCGATTCTCGTATGTGAGGCAGTTACAATTATTCCTTACTAACTCATAACGCTGGCAAGAAATAACAGAGAATGTTGGAGAAGTGATAGGAAAGAAATTCACGAAAAAGAAGTTGAAATCATATCTTCGGGATAGGTTATGTCTTACTCTCATAATGAACGCTGTTTGAAAATATTTCCTACGTTCTCAAGAGCAGTCGAATCAAAATTCCAGAGTACGTACTCATCGCAGAGGGCCACAAAATCTAAAACTCCGAACACAATGTAATGTATTACACTCTTGTCCCGTATCGTGGTTTAAAAGTCTCATCGCTAGCCTAGACTCAGTAATATATTATGCAATTTCTTTGTTCAACACTTGAAATGTTTATTTTGTTATAATGCATAACGCAATGTCGCAATTGCTAAAACTCTTCTGAACGTTGTTAATTGTAACCGTATAAAGTCCTTAGTCACGTGATCAAGAGAGTTTAAGGATGTCTCCTTACGCCTGGCGCTAAAACTCCCTATTATCATATGCATCTACTATCTTATTTTTGAAACTTTTGACTTCGAATTCGAAATCAGCGATCGCCAAAATCCTGATGTACTAGACAACTTTCCAATTAAACAATTACTTCTCGTTTGGACCAGCGTTTCGAAGCGGAATTACTGTAGGTTGGCCCAACATTACTACTCACTATACAATTCGTCGGGCAATATGGTGGAAGAATCGGCGGTCTTGTCGTCGGAGCCAACCAACCGCCCGACATACATTTCTGTGGGACAACTTGTCTCGACACGATACAATTTGTCGAATTGGCTGGCCAGACAGCTCGACAAATTGGTACGTATGTTGAGTGCTAGAGATGTTCAGAACACGTGATTTTCAGAGCTTCTGAGGGTACCACAAACGCTTCTGGGTAGCAAGACTCAGACGCTAGATGCCGGGAGCTAGCGGGTTAAAATGGTTACGGTGTATGTGTCGATTTTCTTTTATACTTGCCACCAGATGTCGCATGATCGCGACCGTACCAAGCAGTGCTGCAGATGAAGTGACATCTAGCAACACGACCGAGAAATACGTGAAAAGCGGTGCCATATTCCATCGTGAAGACAAGCCTTGACGCGCCACGTTACGAAAACCCAAGTATAGTCGGTATGATTCGAGATAGTACTAGCTGGCGCACGCGCAGAAGGTAAATTAGTGGTGCTAAACAGCACGTACTTTCTCGCCCGTATTTTCACGCACAATTACACGAAAAGTACTCAAATTTTCGAAAAATTATAAATGATTGTTATTTCAAAATCTATCTTTAAGGAAGAGATTTAATTAAGGGAAACAATATCTATCTTTAATATGTTGGTAATAACAAGAATAAAAGACACCGGTTAATAAAAGACACCGAAAAAAATGAACTATTGCAGTTTTCGAAAAATCAGTTTTTAACGAATATGAGACCCGTACGTCTTAAAACGCCATTCGCACTATCCAACAAAAAAATTTTTAAAAAAACGATATAGCCGTTTTTTTGAAATTTTTGAAAACGACCCAGGGATTTCATGTAAAGTACCCCCAAAATTAGAATATCGGTTAAAGGGCCGACATCAGCCAGATCGATTGGTGATATCAATTTTGGAGAAAATCGGCTGAACAGTGTAACCACTTGCGTTGTTCACAGACGAACGGTCAGACGGATAGACAGACATTTTGCTGTCATTCGATTTTTCGGTATCCACTACACTACGTGTAAGAGGATTTTTTTCTACATTTAGCAATTGTATTTATCCACATTTTCGTTACCAGGGCGCTGTAATAAGAGTCCTCCTGAAAATTCGCCGTTTTTCGTGCAGCACTACATAACTTTCTATTGCGTAACCGGTAGCGAGAAAATAAAAGTGCAGTCGATTGCCGGACACTATGTCGTGCCAAAAATCCCCTAATGAAATAATATTGAATTTTTGGGGGTATAGTTTACTTACCGGGAATCGACGCAATTTTTGCTCGCTCTCTTTTACATTACGATTCTCACGGATTTTTATTAATTATGCCAGTTCATTACATGAATTTTGTTGTTATTGCTGCTACTGTTGGCGATGTTAATTAAATTGTATTATTTTACTTCGAGACACAGAACTAATCTTTGTCCGCTCTAACTCCCCAAATTTACAAAGCCAGATAACCAGAACTCCAGAAGAAAATGCCCAATCGTATGCCTAGTCACAGTGACCAAAAATCCAGTCCACAAATCTCGTAGGGTCGTTACTCGTATAACACAATACGCAGAAGACTAACACATTTGGGGTATCGCGATAGAAATGGGGCGCGACCGCCTTGCACGCCGCTTAGGCTAGTTGCAAGAGAAACACAGGTTCGTGACGTAACGCAGTGTGACTCATGGTGAGTTTCTGTGAACCAGTGCTTATTGGACCTGCGCTCGTGCGCGGTGAGGGGAGGGGTGGGTTGGCCCCGCCGGCTTGCCGCCACGGTGCTCTTGCGGTGCTGCTCCCGCGACGCTCTCTACAGTAGTGCCAGCGTATAAGCAATACCATCTAGACCTAGACATTTGTCTAGGGAGTGTTGGTATAAGTCAGGGCTGCTCAAGCAGAGCGAATCGGCAGCGCTGAGCCTTGTTGGCTACCGAGAGCAAGTCACCGGAGCCCGAGTATTGCCCTGCTGGCGACAACCTAAGTCACGGTGTCCCGATAACTCCAGTCGCGGAAACATGGATGTTTCGCGACGCAAGCACTTCGCAGACCAGAGCGTCCACAGCGACAATTTTCAATGCAGCATGGGAAGGAAAGTATATTTTCGCCGATTGCGGTAGATATGCCAAATGTTTAGTTTACAAAAAAGTGTTGTTTTTTCTTCTTTGAAAATTTGTAAATCTCGAATGAGAAGTTCCATTACAGATCACAATCTGAAATGCGTTTTACGGCTCAAAAGCACAAACTTATGTTCCAAACATAGAAAGTACAATATATTGCGGGAAAAATCACTTAAAAAGTTTAAGAAAAGTATTTAATTTTACAATCAGCTTCATTTTTTAATTTTAATTTCCTTTACTTTCAGAATTTCCATGACTAGTTTATTTAGTAACATTTTTGAGGTAACTTTTATAATACTTTTCATATTCAGCAGCATGATAAACTATGTAATGTCGCTGCAATTAAATTTCTTCATGTGATTGAGCACTTTTTTGCAACTTAACATTTGGCATAGCTGGCGCAATCTGCAAAAAGATAGCTTTCTTGCCATGCTGTATTGCAAATTATCTTTTTATTTTCAAATCATACAAATGTTTATATCTAGTAAATGTCCCATAAATGTCTGTTTATTGATGATCTTTTTTCTGTCTTAATATCCTTTCCCAGAGCAGTAAGACGGTTTCAGTCCGAGCAATGCAATATATTCTGTAGAAATAAGACATGACCCATTGTCCTGCATGCCGCCGATTGATATTCGATTACTACTCGCGCACCTTTTCTTGAACGATGACCTTGCTTCCCCCTCCCTGGAGCTATAAACAGCTGAAGGCAAAAGATCGCAGCGAGCACTGATGACAACATTCCCAGCATTAAAACTTCGTTGGCGCGAAACAGAAGCTAGTTGCTTTCATAGTCGAGAACTTCTGTTCAGCTTTATTACCATTATCTAAAGAAATGTCTGAGGCAGGTCCAGGACCTTCAAGGAAGGCACCTAAAACTCCTATCTACTGTCCTTGCTGTTGTCTACCCAGAGCGATGACCTGGCCACACACAACGGGTTTGACGTTCATCTACCAAAGGTTGCCATTACTGAAAATACACTAGTGGCTGTCTTTGTAACTAATACCCCCACTCCGCCCGCATTTCGTCAATCTATCGTTCAAGAAAAGTTGCGCGAGTGGTACGTAATCTGCTCTCTGTGCCGAGCTGCAGCTCTGAAAGACGGGAGAGCAAACGGGGACTCCTCCTCGGAGCAAATGGTTGAGCGGCCATGGTATAAGTGATTCTGACTGTTCAATGCGCTGTTGCCTCACATTACTACGCACATGGCACCACCTACATGACAGATAGGCGAAATGAAATATCAAGACGTTAACACTTACTGACAGATTATGACATGTCTTGATACCATGTTCATAACCTTCGCCCAAGCCCAACCTTATCGCCTCCGCGACTTCGTGTAAGATGAGCGGCAACACTGAACCCTGGCAGTGAGATAGTAAACAAATCCTCACAAGCTGATTGCTGCAGAGCAGGTCACATGACGTACCACAGCACGTGGCGAGAGAACTGACAGAGTCGCTCATACGCTGCCGGTAGTGTAGCTGCGGAGCGACGAAGCACCCCCCACTGCAGTCGAGACTCCTTTGTAGTGGCGGTTAGTTCAGTCTGTTCCAACCACTACAGAGATAACGTTCGTTCGCCAGACCGTCGGCACCAGAGAGTATTGTATGGTCGGCATCGCGCCTCAGTGCTCATGTGCTGTGGCTATCAATGTGTTTCCTGTGCCATATGGCAACGGATTTTTGACTAGTTGCTGTTCTATTCTTGAATGAGAAGGTTCTACTAGATATGTCTTGTTAGTGAAACTTAGTGTTTGCTATTTTCTTTAAAAAAAATTTATTTTTATTACCGCGTCGAACACAATATGTGAAGCAGTTTCGTCAAGTTTGAAACATTTGCAAAGAAAATAAATTAGGAGTGGTGAGAAAAAAAGTAGTTTTGCATGTCATGGAAACATTAGTGGTCTACGGGAATTGGAAGAAATGTTTGCTGAATTGACAAGAGTCAGAGTCAGAAGTGCTGGTAACATGCGTAGTGAATTACGGGTCACTGAAAAGGTAACTTCATCCCGTATGAAGAGAAGTATACTCCGATTTATTTAACGTGGCGCCTCAAGGCCACGAGCTGGAGGAAGAGGGGGACACTGTCATCCAATCGGAAGCTCCGTTTCGATTTAAATTTTTGGTTTGGAGCTATCGATTGAATGGCAGTATGCACCTCTCCTTCCAGCTCGTGATCTTAAGGTGCCACGTTAAATAAATCAAAGTAAAGAGCAAATACCGGTGCAGGGAGAGTGCGACGAATTCGTTAAATCTGATATTCGCCTTTATGTACATATTTTTTCGTGGGCACGAACTGACAACATTCAGTCAAAATTCTGAATGTGGTTAAATGAACATTCCAGCTTGCCTATTAAAAAAAGACTGTATATTCTATTGAAATCTTTCATCGCTACTATGCGAGGACACTGTAAATGTAAGTACTCTGATATTTAAGCAATAAAATATTATCTCCAGTGTAATAAAATCTATTTTTAAGGGCAAATCAGCTACAGAGTTGGACTCTCATCCCTCATCATGTCTTTTGGGAAGGAATATACTTCCTGCCGCCACAATACGGAAAATGATAATTTGAATAACTATATTTTTCACTGAACTCCAGAAGACGTGCGAGTGAAGTTACATTTATGTCCAGAAGCAAAACAAGGGGTCATCTCAGCTTTAACTCAAAGTATCAGATAAACTGGACGAAAAACCTGATCGAGATGAGGGTCATTCACCCAAAAGCTGAGGTAGAATACTTGTTATAGGTTGTTTAGAATTATACACTCCAAATGATAAATAATACATTAAATATGGTTGTTAAAGTGAATATTATTTTCCTTTTTGATGCTCGGTGTAGGTCTTTAATAGTATAGAAACACGTAGGAAGCGGAAAAGATTTTATATACTCGGGACATCAACTTTTGTATCGATTTTAATTGTTCAATGTCATTTGACAAAGTGTTGTAAAATGGAGTTAATGTATTGTTTGTGAATTTTTTGTAGTGCGCTGTTGATAATATAACTTGATGAATATACTACGTCAAATATTCTAGATATAGTCATCGGCGTTTGCTGAAAATATATTATCGCCTCTGAGTAAGTTATTTTTGACAAAACCACTGGTTCGTAAATCAAGAGACAAAGTAATGATAGAACCTTGAAGATGTGTAGTGTTGTCAAGATAGTTCTTGTAATCTGCTCTCAATAAAGAAGGTAGGCGACAAAGTTATTGAGCAGGTCATAAGAAATAATGGCAAAGAGTGGTTATTTTTTAAGGATAGAGTACCGAATGCACTTGCTGTATCAGAGAACGGCGACAATCTCTATGGACTATTGGTACGAGTCTCACAAAAAAGGACATATGTACTTAGTAATGCACCAGACAGTTGGCAAGCATGCCACAAAAGACCAGGTCATCAAAATAAAAGGAGTGTCTACTATCTTGTCATCCAAGTAGAAGTGGCCAGTTAATTTTGTGAAGGATGTCTTGGGGAAACATCAATGGTTGACCATTGGAAAAAGGGTACAAAAGTACTATAATCCTGGAAAACCTACTTTTATTTATGTATGTGGCCCGATGGAAGATTGATTGTTAGTGATTCCGGGCTCGTCAACTACTGAGATTATTAGTCCCGAGAGAGTAGTGCATGTTTTTTTTCACGGGGAGGGGACGGTGATCTTCCCCCACAGGATGGCGAGATCCGGCGCCGACCTACCGTCAACTAGTGGAGTTTTCCCCAACCAGGTATTTCCCACCAGCGGGACATCGCCCCAGCATGGACAAGTTCTAAGTCTCCGACCCGGCATGTGTGTGTAGTGCATGTTAGTGTAAGTGTGTGTGTAAGGGGTGATAATAGGATAAGGAAGAGGAAGGAAAGATTGCGCGCGGTCCGTTTGTTAGGATCCGGCATTCGCCTGGTGTTGATCGGAGAAACCACGGAAAACTGCCGATCAGAACAACCGGCCGCTAGAATTCTCCTCCAGACAGCGACTTTATGCGACCTAGCTGATAAGCTAGTCGGTACCTAGGACCTCCCGGTCAGAGGCACTGCAGTGACATCAGTTGATGTACTGAGCCACCGCCGTTCGATGGAAGACAGGGATTTGACCAGCCATAGTTACTTCCTTATTTTCAAGGATGACTTTTCGAGTTTCAGGGTGACATATATGTTAAGACAAAAGAGTGAAGTTAGAGAGAAACTACCGTAGTTTTTCAGAAATGATAAAAACACAAACCCAACTTACCAATAAGGATTTGCGTACTGATGGGGAAAGGAATTTGACAACAATGAAGTCCAAAGTGTATTGGCCTGAAGCATTCATTTTCTGTCCTATATACTCAACAGAATGGGGTTGCAGGACGCGAAAACAGAAAAAAATGTGAAATGGCACACGGTTGACTTCAATCAGCAGCTCATCTCCCAAAATCAATGTCGGGTGAAGCAGTACTGGCAGCAAATCATACACAAAATAGGACTGTTCCATTCAAAGATGCAGGAAAAACACAAATTAAACTGCTTTTACGGAAGGAAAGTCAGTTCACACATCTGAAGATGTTTGGTAGTAGTGAGTTTTACCTGAATTCACCCTCTCCCCCCCAAAAAAACACGCAAAAAGTTCGATGCAAAGTCAGAAAAGGGGGTAAGTAGTCGGGCTTGATGGCTGTGGTTATATAGTACTTTTTCTAAGAAGCGTTCTGTTGCAGTGTACCGTGATGTCATGTTCAAGGACGAAGTGTAGAAATAATCTGTGAAGGTGCACCAAAGCACCGAACAAGCTGATATTTCATCATATGAAAAGTTTGAATGCAGTTATGAAGAAGATTAAAGTGCTCCAGAATTGTGTAACCAGCCCCACAAATGCTGTTGGCGACCCGAGAGTGCTGAGGTAGGAGAAATCTTAAGGAAGCCAGTATATTCCAGATTTCAACCGAGCGTCAACAACCGAGGATGATGTTGCTGAGATGCCCACCAATAGAGTTCAATGAAATGGCGGCTGGGGATGCAGACAAATGGAAATCTATAGATGAAGAAATTGAATCTCGTCACAAGAATAGCATCTCAGCATCAGCTCAGAAGTCGACCCATCAGTAGGGAGCAAGACAATTGGCAACCGGTGGTTATTTACGACCAAGTTGAACTAGTGTAATGCAATAATGCTCTACAAGGCTAGATTGGTTGCAAAGGGGTTCAGCCAGCGCCTATGCATAGATTGCACAGGTGCATGCAGTTCTGTGGCCAGGATTGAGACCAAGAGAACACAGTAAGACGAAGAATGTGATGAAATCGTGGATAGATTCGACTTTCAGTGAATCATCTGTTTGTGTACTTTTGTATAAATATATAATGGGTAGTGAAATGAAGATGACATAAAGAGTAAAGCTTAAGGGGGTTGCTTTTAGCAATGTGAATTATGTGTAACTGGATTCTGAATATTGTGGGGGAGTGTTAGAGAGAGAAAAATTTCAGTTTTATGAACCCCCACAGCTCTTTTCCTTGGGTCCATATATGCACCCACTGCCCACAGCCCATCTATGGTGTATTTCATCAGTGACCATAGAGATCGGTAAACATGGAGTGGTGATGAGAAAGTGTGGTAGTGATACTCATAGAAAAACAATTATAGGCAATTATACTGGACCTCAACATTTTTTAATGCAAAAAACCGTTGGTGTCCCAATTTAGTTGACACCTGTGGCAAGTTGCCCCAGCAGCTTCCCTCTCATTTTGGCACCCCTAGCCACTATACAATATTTGTGAATTATTTAAATGCAATGATTTCTTACTGATGTACTGTTAAAACAACTCCTTTTTAAAATCATTTTAATTATTGATTATATTTTAATGTAAACATTTTTTTGTATTAAACATTTTTGTAAAATAATTGTACTAGTCAACAATTGTTGTGATTTTAATTATTTCAAGTATAATAAGAAATTTTTTTTATATATTGAATCAAATTGTTAGATTTAAATTCAAGGATGTGAATTAGTTGGGGTAATACAGAAAATTGAATATATATTCACTATCTTTTAAAAAAAATTGTTATATTTCAGTCAGTCATCACATTTACTAGTGTTGACAAAAATATTTGATTACATACACTAATAAAAACAATAAATAAATAGCTTTTACTTAAATAGGTGTGTATCAAGTAATGAGAGCAGTCTTCTTTATTGGATTTTTCAAGTTTTGAAGTTTACTTTTTCAGTGTTTCCTGAGCTTCAGGAATTGAAAGATCATTATCATATACATGAAGTTCTTTGGCGTAAAACCACACTCCAATATCCAAAATTAAGCCAAACACAAGACAACCTGAAACAAAATTAAAATTACAAATAGTTTCTTATTTGTATATTGAAATTCGGGGAGAAACAACACACGAAAATAAAAATGAAATACTGACTGTTATATCACTCTATTTACAAATTATTACTATTATTACAAAACAAACCATCAAACATAGACTATTATTACGTGTGTAAATTACAGAATTGGATAGAATACATTCAAAGAACTAAAAAATCAAAAGATATACTAAGTTGTTGAACATGAAAAGAAACCACCATAAATAAAAATGACAATAATTTCTGCTAGTGCATGTCATGAAACCCAACTTATTATGGTTGAATACTGGATACTCATTCAACTTATTCATTCTAGTTCACTAACCTGTGGCAGTAAAGTTAATCACGTATCGCAACATGTGACCATCATAAAACCAGCAGTTACCACTGTGCCCACATGTCTCACCCCAAACAAGGCAAACAGAATCTGCAACAGTTTGGATCACAAGAGCAAAACCTCATGAAAAAATGCTGAAAATTATTTTCATCTCTGTAGTCATTATTTAGTTAAAAAAATAAGTATTTTCTGCTTGAAATCAACACTCAGACAAAACTCACCTAAAATAATGCCAAAGACAATAGGTGCAGGGATGTAAACAAGGCAACAGAGCAATATTTCCATTACAGCAATAGACATTGATTTATCTTCTTCATTCACACTCCTATGCAAAATTCAAAAAATAGCATCATTGATAAATTACTTAGTTGCTTTAATCAAACTTTCGCATTACATTTATTGAATATTTAAACATTTGTGGCTCATGTTGGATACATTTTCAAAGGGCGGTTGTCTACGACACCCAAGATCAATTTTAGAAAAAGGTGAAAAGAATTATTTTCTTAGATAAAGAAAAGGTACTGAAGAGGGTCAAGAGAAATGAAGTGTCTTTATTATTATTGTATTTAAACATTTAGAACTAGAACATAAGTACTGTATACAGAGCTAATTAGGTATTTGGAACAAAAGTCATGTTCAGGGAGTTAATGCAAGGTGTAATGTAAGGGTATGTATTTCCTCAGTGTATTTCTCCAATTTTTTAGTTAAGTGAAAGAGTATTTTTTTAGTTTAGAGTTAATGTAACAACCACAAGAAAAAATAACCAGAATAAATAGTTTGATTGTGTCAACATGATAAAATAAATAAGAGTACAAAAAGTAATATTCTTTATTCATGGAGATGTTTAGAAAGACTTTAAGAAAAATATAAGAATAGATAATTATCATTGCCAGAAAGGAATGTTATATATGTTATTTGTGTTCCGTGATCAAAGAGTTCTTGTTCCTGTTGAGTGGGAACAAACGAATGTTGTTGCCAAGTAAAATAATAAATAGAACATGTTAAAACGAAGTCGTGAAATTTCATGAAATATCTAATACTATTAAAAAGCAAGATAGCAACATCTTTTCTGGTTTGCTAAAACTTTGTAAAGATTGGTTTATATAAAATTCAACAACTACCATTGACTACTTTCATTAAAGATACATTAAAGTTTATTCAAAATATTGGTTTCCATGATTTTCAGTTCAGAGTTTATGAATTTATTTATAAACATAATTTCAATAAATTCTTTTCTGAAACATTCATAAACCCGTTTTTGAAACATCACTTTATACTAGGTATCATCTTTATGTAAGTGGTCTATTATAAAATTAATTTTTACATGAATGAGTAAACATATGGGGCTGTTTTATTTATTTTATACCCTTGATATTGAAAGTTATCAATTCTAGGTGAAGAGTTTTCTTTAATCGCAATCTTACCTAAATTGTAGGAGCATATTTCCTGACTTCCCTGTAGCCTGAAGAAATCGCAGAATACTCTGCATTATAAGGAACAGAGTAAAATTGCCAGAGCAGTCTGTTACGCATGCACCATCAACAACTTTGTTGTTTAGGGCACATGAACAGTTACTGAAGGTCTGGGGAAATGAGTAATTGCATTAAAAATTTTAATCAAATAGATCCCAGAAATATCATGTCATTTTATTATTTGTTATACCTCACTTAGGGTGCACTTATATTTATGTAAGTGCTCCCTTTTACACACACACACACACACACACGCGCGCGCACGCGCACGCGCACGCACACGCACACGCACACGCACACGCACACGCACACGCACAGCCTGTGTGACGAGGTGGAAAAGGATCCATAGGGTAGGCCGTACAAGACGGTCATGTGTAGGTTAAGACAGCGGCACCTACGTTCTCCAACTTGCCCCAAAATGCTGCTCAGAATTGTGACAGCCCTATTCCCGAGCCACCCCGGTGACTCAGTTAATATAGTGTTATCTGAGCTAGAAATAATTTCTCCAGTCACGCAAGAAGAAATTCTGCACACAATCTGCAGAATCGGCAACACAAAGGCTCCCGGACCGGATAACATTCTCAATATTGCCCTCAAGACTGCGATACTCGCTCACACCGACATCTTAGTGAATCTTTATTATTCTTGCTTGAGGAAAGGGCTTTATCCAGAAAGATGAAAAAACAGCGCTTGGTGCTCCTCCCTAAGGGGAATAAATCTCCCGAAGATCCATCATCATACCGGCCATTGTGTATGCTTGACACAGCTGGCAAGGTTCTGGAGAGAATTATTAGTACCAGACTGAAGAAAGCTGTGGAGGAGGGAGGAGGCCTTTCGGAAAATCAGTATGGTTTCCGCAGAGCCCGCTCGACTGTTGACGCAGTCCAGCTTGTCATTAACACCGCCCGACAAGCAATTGGAGGAAGTAGATGGAAGAGAGGCCCAAAACAGTACTGTACTGTCGTTGCGTTGGATATTAAAAATGCATTCAACTCGGCCAGGTGGAGTAATCTCCAAGCTCTCCGCAGATTTAATGTGCCAACGTACTTGAAGAAGATTGTGGCCGAGTATCTGAGTAATAGAGCCCTGATTTACAATACAAATAATGGGCTGAAGGTACATAATATCACGGCTGGTGTCCCGCAAGGGTCGGTATTGGGTCCACCATTATGGAATGTGATGTATGATGAGGTTCTTCGGCTTCCCCTCCCAGAAGGCACCAGTATGATTGGTTTCGCGGACGACATTGCTATCGTCGCCGTTGCGAAGTACATTGAGGAAATTGTGTATATTTGCAACGAAGCGATCGCTATTGTTATTCAGTGGTTGAAGTCCTCAGGGCTGCAGTTAGCTGAGCACAAGACTGAGGTTATCCTAGTCACTAGCAGGAAAAAGAGAGAAACTATCACTCTCAAAGTCGGAGACCACCGTATTGCATCACAGCCGTCGACCAAATATCTTGGTCTCATGATTGACGCCCGTCTGACATTTGCTGACCACCTGAAGTACGCCAGCAATAAAGCTGCGGTAATTAATGCAGCACTGTCGAGACTAATGCCCAACATAGGGCCCTATCAGGAGAAACGGAAGCTTCTGGCCTTGGTTGTGAGGTCCGTCTTGCTCTATGGAGCCCCAGTATGGGCCAACTCCACGTCGATAAATAGTTACATCCGAGGGATGACGTCAGTGTACGGGTTATCAGCATTGCGGGTAGCTTGTGCATTCCACACTGTGTCAAACGATGCAGTGTGCGTCATCGCGGGGATGCCTCCTGTCGATATCTTGGCGCAGGAGAGACGGAGGCGATATCACAAAGAAGAGGAGAACCCAGACTGCTCGACAACACTGCTCGAATGGCAGGATCCATGGGACAAGTCCATTAAAGGAAGATGGACGTACCGCATGATTCCCTTCATTGCACCGTGGATCAACCGTAAACACGGCGAAGTAAATTTCTTCTTGACTCAGCTGTTGTCTGGACATGGATGTTTTCTGGCATATCTCCACAGATTCAAGCTGGAGGATACCTCATTCTGTCCACTATGTGAACCTGCTGTCGAAGACGCCCGTGCCCGCGATACCATGTGCAGCGACGGCACGTTATGAGTATACTCGGGATCGACCCGCTGACACCCGTAGCAATGGTAGGGTGCATGCTCGCCTCAGAAACCAACTGGGATGCGGTGAGCGCATATGCGCAGACCATAATAGCTGAGCTGAGGAGAATAGAAAGGGAAAGAAGGGAAGTCGATTGATCCTCGTTTGATCCTTCCTACGTTTTGGCGAAGAGAAGTGGCTGGTGACTAGGCCACTCTAATCCACTCCCCGTGATGTAATGTTTAACGGCGGTTCCGCGGGGAGGATGGAGGAGAAGGGAGGTTGGTTTCAGTGGGTAAAAATCTCACACTATCATGTAGTACGGGCCGCATGGTGTCTTTTGAAGGTTTCCACCTACCCTCGTAAAAACACACGCGCGCGCGCGCGCGCGCGCACGCACGCACGCACGCACGCACGCACGCGCACACACACACACACACACACACACACAATGTAAATTATAATAATAAATAATAATTATAAATAATTTTTCCTTGATTTATACCAATTTTTCATACTGTCAATTCAAAAATTACAAATAATAACATTCATTAAATATCTATATTACTACTATAGATTAACACAGTATTCATTCATGTTAGTACTTTCTAATGCGCGGAGAAATTGAAAGAATACAATGATGGCTCCTACCAAGCGAAAGCGTCTATCGTTTCGTTTAATACCCAGAAATATAGGAAAAATTCAAAGAATGAAACTGTTTCGATTTCGACTGAAAAATGCAAATACCTGATTGTGATATTCCGCCTATTCCTTTACTGTGCTTACCGAGTGAATTCTCATACTTCATGCATCACTCTTCAAGACATCTGACGTCATGTATCAACAAGGCTTCAAAGAAGAGGCCGCCCACCATTAAATATTTGCTATTCACGTTTTGTTGCGTTAAGAAACAGCAACATTTTTTATAGTTTTGGTGTCTAAAGAAGTGATATGTACATGTAAATATCGCGATTTCTACATTGTGATGATACAGACCATATTTTCATTACATTGAAAATGAAAATACGCTGATAATTCCTCTTGTAAAGCGTTATCTCGCTGTCTTAGAAAAAGTAAAATAAAAAATAAATTAAGAAATGTGCGGCACTGAAACGAATTTCGGATACAAGGGCTTTTGCGAGGCATAGAGTTTGAGAGGACAGACCTGAGAGAGAGTATGAAGACTGGCTTGTGGCATCTTAGAAGAAGGGCGACACGCCGATGTAATTGTGACCCGGTGGGGAGAGGAAGGTTCGGTGCGATCGACTGCATCAAAAACTGTCCATAACTAGGACGAATGTTGAGTCACTAGATACTTTAAATATTTCAAATAGAACACATCAAAGAAACGAGACTGATCCTGTGTTTGAACAAAAGGGCGACAGTGAACCAGTGACGGCCGGTAGTTTGTGAATGAGGAAGGGCGATGTACATTCGAACTATGATGTACATTTTATCTCTTCAAAATATTTCTAGAGTGAAGAAAACTATAGCATGTATTATACAAGCAATTAACGGGATTTTAATCCTTGTCTAAGACAACTTTTACGTTGATAACAGAAGATACAATTGTGCTCAAGGGAAAATAAGATATAGCTCGCGAAGTTACGCTCGTGTGAAGAACTACATCGAGCAGCTACGGGACTCAGACTTTGGCACGGTTCGCGATGCTGCAGAGCGCCACGATAGCTCGGCGAGCATAGTGAACAGTAGCCTCCGTCACTCGCGCCGTCGGATAGAGTCAAACCCAAGTTTCTTTTCTAATTAAGAAGGGAATGTTAGCCTTCCACGAATAAAAACAATGGTTATATTCCTCTAACGAAATTGTCTGAGAAGGGAATCATTTTTTTTATCTCTGTTATGCACTGTGTCGCCATACTCTGAAGTAAAATAGTTGTGCCTATATGACAAAATCCAACATGCGAGTACTAGCGTATGAAAATGTGTTCTTGAATTTTTGATCAAAATGATATTTTTCTGTAATATGAGAGAGTTTAATACTTCAAATGTTGCGTTTATGCGTTTCTCTAGTTACTGTGAACAAATAGAAATATTAGATGTGGAAAAATAAATAATGCGTGCGTTGGACGTGGCCCAACGCGCGAGTACTCGTGCTACGAATGGTCGTGCGAGTGACGAAAATATAATAGAAGCTTCAAATATGGTTTGCATTTATTTATTGTTTCTTTCCATGGTGTATTCAATTATAATATAAGCACAGATAAATAATAAAAGTGTATTAATGATTTTAATAAAAAATAACTTCATAATCGATGCGTTGAACGGAGTCCAACGCGCGAGTACTCGTGTTCCGAATGGCCGCGCGAGTGACGGAATGTTAATAACTGATGAACAATTTCGGAATTACAAATGTCTGTGTCGTGGAGTTATGAATGCTAAGGAACCATTCATCCCAACACATAAAATGTTAATTGAAAAGACCGCAAATGTAAATAGCAGCATTAGGAGAGGCCCCGCAGGATAGAAAGAGGGGTGTTCAGAGGCGTGTGCCTTCAAACGGAGCCACTCGGTGGCGCCACCGAGAAGTGCCAGACACAGCCACCACCGACCGCGAGAGAGAGAACACACCGCTGTGGACTCAGGTTGCCGAAAGGCAAGCAGCAGGCAAAAACCGGCTCAGTGGGGCGTCTATTTGCTGCGATTTAGAACAGAGTTCTGCTAGCGGTGGCGCGGACGCGCTTCTGCGATGTTAGTGGCGAGAGTTCACCAACCGACCGCCACAGTAGCACGATAACGCCACTCGTGTGACACTCTCCGTCTCCGTTTTCGTCTCTCTCTCTCTCTCTCTCTCTCTCTCTCTCTCTCTCTCTCTCTCTCTCCGACTCCCTCCCGCTTCCCATCTCTCTCATACTCGCTCACGCGCGCTCTCTCTCTCACTCTCTCACGCTTTCTCTCACTCTTGCTCGCGCGTGTTTTCTCTCTCTCTCTCTCTCTTTAGCCCTCATGTGCTCTTTCTCTTCTTTGTAGCCTTGCTGTTGCATGACGTCAGCTGTCACCTAAGCAGTGACACGTGTTTGAAAATTCAGTTGGTTTGACGCATTATGAGAATAGATAGAATAACACAATCAAATATTTGCATTTCTCAGAAAAACTGAAACTGAATCATTGTTTGTTTTCTCTTTGTTTTGTTTTTTTTTTTGTTTTTCGAGATCGTGGGTATTTAACGAAACTGGGTATCCTCTGGGTATCTAACACCACTCATAAGACCATGGGCTGCTTGCCTCTCAATTTTTGCGAGCATATGAAATTAGTAATATTGATTCTAATCGGGCCAATCAGCTGCAATCCGCCAGCCACAATTGGCTAGTCGAACGCCGCAGAGTATCCTGAACAATATTTCGTTTATTTGGATTTTTTGGCGAGAATTGAAACTGTTCCATTGCTTTTGTATTTTTCCCCAGATCCTGGGTATGTTGCAAAACCATCGACACCACCCACATGGCCATAGTCTTCTTAGTTTTCTCTCAATTTCTGCGCGTAATATAGATAATAATTATAATTATTCTAATTGGCATTTTATAAACTAAATAAATAATTAAACCACGCACCCTTTTGTCGTTCATAACTTCTGTGAGATAGCATCCCGCGTGGCATGGCGAATAAAAAGTTGTGAATGACTCTGTTACGCATACAGGGGTGTACTTCATCTCTCTTCCACAGTCGCAAGCGGAGTTGCACGGCGCTGTCAGATTCCAGCTGGGGAATGCCAAAAGGAAAACACACTCATTTCATTGTAATATTTTTTTTCGGCTCCGCTCGGCTCCAGATAAGGGAATTATCTATAATAGTGCACTTAAGACCTACCACAACTCTTAAAAAAAAAACAAAAGTCTATATCAAATAAGCCCATCTGATGAATCTAACACGATACTTACGTTGATGGGGCTAAAGTGATACAGCTTGGCATCTCTAGGAATTTTAATACAAACAAGGAGAGGGCTATAGTGGTCTTAGGGTCTCTAAGACGTTTGGGTCTAATGTCTCAACAGCATTTTTTTATTTTATTTTATTTTTTTCCTTTTGTTAACCCACAATACTGTAACATTTTGAGTTCCCGCTCTCATTAATAAAGAATTATACTTCCTATTATTAGCTTTTTTTCTTAATTTTGTACATCAATAAGTAACAATTCTTAAAGTGTATCATATTAGCCCCAATTGTTTGCTGTATTATATTAACCCCGACTGACCCTATTAGTTGCAAACCATTATTTCATGTTAGCAGAGCAATCACAAACTCGTGAGTTCACCAACACATTTGCGCTATCATGACTAACTTCTTTTCTACCAAAGTGCTACCAAAAGACTGGCGTGATGGCATCAAGATCACTGGGCTGTGGCGACTCGTCTTAAGGTTCACAAGAACACGTGCACCCCCGAAAATCTCAACTCTTGTGGTTACACGTAAGCTTTATTCACCACAGCAGTCTGCCCCTCGCACGGCTCATGGTCAGCGTGCTAGCTATCCTTAGTGCTATCCCGAGTTCGATTCCCGGACGGGGAAAAATAGAGCTGTAGCTTTCTAATATAATCATCTATATCTATATTTGTATGATGAAAGAAATCGCTCAGGAAGGTCAAGTATGCTAGATACGGTGATGGTCACCCTTACTCCCGGGCGTGGATAATAAATAAAAACGACCTTTCTTAATAACATCTAAATGTTTTAATTAAATTTTTCATTCACTCATTCAAATATCATTTAATATGTTAGTATATTTCGTATGCTACTGACCGTACTCCGTAATCAAGTACATTAACAAATATCGAAAGAACAAGATACGTGTGTAACTGCTTCACTTACCATGCCTCATCACGTTAACGAGTAATCAAGTCGAATAAAAAAACAAAAAAAACAACAAACTCTTAAGAGGCTAATGCAATGTACCTGCCATCGTTGCCAAAAGCCCCATGCAGTCGGTTAGCGGGACAGCCCAGGAAGGCCCAGCTGCTGTAGCCCACCACGTCGAGCACCTCGGCGAATACGTTCCACGCTGCCAGGAGGCGTGGCCGGGGGCGGAAGCGCGTGATCAGCAGCCCCGACGCCAACACACCCAGTGCGGAAAACACTAGGCCCACGGAGCCTGTAAAGCAACCATGAAGAGAAAGTAAATTATATAGTAGTTACTAGTTGAATGTGGCGTCTCCGACGCTGTAAACTGTTTTGAAAATATTTTCATGTGTTAGAAATTTCTAAATGTCTTGCATAGTCTTGTTGAAATACGTTCTTACAGTCTCTGGTATTGAATACCAATGAATTGTAGTAGCTAATAATGTTATACTCCCCTTCAAAAATTCCCATCACCCATGGCCTTGTATGTTACCTCGTATGGAAATGGTAATATTGGTAACTGGTAGTATTGCAAATTGTAATCGTCGTAAAA
The DNA here is from genome assembly GCA_011170035.1 of Teleogryllus occipitalis. Classification (NCBI taxonomy): domain Eukaryota; kingdom Metazoa; phylum Arthropoda; class Insecta; order Orthoptera; family Gryllidae; genus Teleogryllus; species Teleogryllus occipitalis. The sequence continues at coordinate 26,618 of BLKR01007696.1, forward strand.
ATATTTCCAGGTATGGATGATGCGCTCAGTTAGAATTTAGTATAGCTACATTTCGTACGCTTTTTTGCTTATATGCACAAAAATGCACATAAAAGATCAGATGTAAGCTGTTCTTCAGCGTTATTCTCTAAAAAGATCATTCTCAATTAGTTCCGAAAAGTTTGTTACAACATTTTCCATAACTTCGTTTTCTATAACTAAAAACTCCACAAAGGCAGTCTAATTTGTGTTCATTTTTACTTCTACAATTGTTTAATTAATCGTTTTGTAGCGAATCTATATAAACATTAAGAGGCGACCGTTTGTATTTTTATGTGAATAAAGTATTAAGGTTCAGTAAGAATAAGTTATTAGTAACATTCATATGAAAATCGGTATATGCACGCTTACGAACTTAAAAGTGAAAAGCCGAAAGTAAGAACGTGAATGTCATTTCATTCTCTAACAAAACTCAGTTTCATTTTGTTTTCTCCATATTCACTTTAAGTTCATCAAATTTAATAAATTCAAAGGCAATACTATTTTTACGTTTTTGCAAGTTAATTTTTAAAAGTACAAGAATACGAATGAAAATGAAATGAAATTTGCTGCGCCATTCACTTTTTTATCTTAGAAATGGTAACAATGTTCCACCCTAATGAAATAAAATTATGGCGTCGTGAAGTGAAAATAGTCTCTGGGTACAGAGATTATCGACATACAAGTACAAGTAGATATATTTAAGAGGCGTTGGTTTAATTCCCGATCTATTCACTAAGATCGCAGCGCCAAAACACGTTTTCGGAAATTTCTAACAATATTCTGGCCGGATCCTAAAACAAATTATCAGTTCTCCACCAGGAGACCGAATCGCAACGAATGGCACCTCATATGTCTCGATTGGTGCACGGAAAATGGTCTAACCGTGAGTGACGGATCCACACACACGCACGCACACACACACACACACGCACACACACACACACACACACACAGTTACTCAAATAGGTATAGTATTTAATGTTATTATGCCAATAAACAACAAAGGAGGAAGAAGTGTGCGCTCTGGGCTGAACGGATGAGGCTGCATCGAAAGCAGAGATGCCTACGTTTCGACCGCAGGACTGGTCTGCCAATGTTATTGCCACTGTTTGATGCGGCGTCATCCGGACAGCCATGAGCACACACAAGACTGGTCGCGGAAGCCTCTGACTTCATTGACGCGGAAGCCTACGATTTCAGATGAGAGAGAAATTTGTAAACAGAGGAGATAGCGGAGTGCCGTTCAATACTTACCGTTAATGCCATCTAAATAAAGCATATTAACAAGAAATACCATTTTCTTGGCATAAATGTAAGGTAAGTTTAATTTTTGAGAAATAAATTCTACTATCCTCCTAGAACACAGGAGGCAGAGAAACAAAGTGAAAACACTCCCAAAGAGCAAGAGGAAGTTCTGAGCTATATCAGAAAATCAATAGAAGCCGACCTACGGGGCGTTCCATTTCGAATCGTTTCAGAAAAAGTTATAATTAGACGCCTTGTTCGCCACATCCTTCAATGGAGTTCATGCGTCTACATAAGAAACCTCCTGCGAGAATCTGCTGTCTCTCCTCCTCCGTTCCGACCTTCAAGGAAATTGAAAAGCACACCATAATGTAGGCTGAACCACAATATGGAGTCTTGATTGATTGATTACTAATGATTTCGGGCGGGTCAACTGGTAAGGTCATTGGTCCCGTAAGTGTTGTGCATGGTTTTTTGCTCCGGAGGTGGGGTGGTGACATTGCCCCGCTGGATGGCGAGATCCGGCGCCGACCTATAGTCGACTAGCGGGTTTTCCCTAACCACGAATCTCCAACCAGCGGGGCACCGCCCCGCCCAGGACTCTAAGCTCCCGACAGGTCTTCCGGCACGTGTGGTAGTGTAGTGCAGGAAAGTGTAAGCGTGTGTAAGGGGTAACGATAGGACAAAGAATAAGAAGGAAAGATTGCGCGCTGTCCGTGGTCTGTTTGGTAAGATACTGCTCCGGCATTGGCCTGGTAGCAATCGGAGAAACTACGGAAAACTGCCGATCAGTGCAGCCGGCCGCTAATGGAACCTTCCTACTCATTACAGAGAAGGAACTGGAACATTCCATAACATCAATGAAGAACGTAAATGAACCGGAAGAAGACAACATACATTCACAGATGATACGAACCGCACTGCCTGAAATCAGAACCAAGTTGCTTGAGCTTTACAATCAATGCTTACTCAAAAGGTACTTCCCTGACGGTAACTGGCGAAGGTCACGCTGCTTCATTATAACACAAACCAGCAACAGATCCAAAATAATACCACCCCACCTGCCCATTCCCTGTGAAAAATCTTAAATAAATCTACCATAGGTAGGTTTCAAACACACATTAAGGCTAGAGGTGAGACCGTCTGTGCAATTGTTTCAGGCCCAACATATCTACAGAAGAGTTGAATACATTAATATACATGATTAAGTCGAGTCAGCCTACGTATGTTCTTACCATCTTTTTGGATATACAAGCTTCTGACAACGCCTGGCCGCCCTTTGAAGGAAAATGAAAACATTCAATGAGATACCAAACTAGTTACTGAACCTTTACAAAAGCAGAATGCCTTCTATGAAGACGACTCCAGATTTACACACAAACTTTCCAAAAGCAGTCTTTAGGGCTCGAACACGGAGCCAGTATTTGGGAACATCATTATTGAACAATTAAGGAGAGTTCTTCAAGAAAAACTACGCTGCTGTGGCGTATGTGGATGACCCAATCCTGGATTGTCGTGGTGCCTCGCGCGATGACACAGAACAAAAGGCAAAGGAAATGCTTGAGTGTGTAGCTGATTGGTATGACGAGGCCCAATCCCAAATTTCAACTTCCAAGTCCAATTTTATTCGCTTCTTTCTTTTTTATGTGGATGGATAAACGAACATTTTGGTTGCGAAAACCTGCGCAATTGATAAGACAAGTTTTGTCAAAATACCTCATTTTTTCCGGTCAGAGTGAAGTTGACCGAAAAATTTTTTTCGTTTCTTTTTTATGTGGGTACACAAACGAAAATTTTGCTCAGGCATACGATGGGCCCAGTTTTGTTAAAATCTCTGATTTTTTTCAGGCCAACTTCACTGAGACGCGCTACCCGCCGCCGGCGTGGAAGAAGAGGACTATGACGGGTTCAGACTCGTCACTCGTCGCCGTCACTTTCCTCTCCATCTCTCTTTACGGAGTGGCTCCTTGAGGGCTTGCGGATGGCCTGCAGCGTCCCCGCGATCATCGCTGAGGTGGCTGGCGACGCCGTCAGTCAGATGCAAGACCCTCGAGGCGCATCATGACGTGTTAGCCGCACTGGAAGAGAGGTTTGTAGAGTACCACCACGTACTCTACACGAAATTCGGAAGTACTTCCGTTTGCCCAGGGCATTTCGATAGAGCTTTCGCTTCAAATCCTCCACGATAACCTTGCTCGTGTTGAGTTTCAGGTGAAGTTGGAGAGAACGACCGACGGCCGGGACGACGGGGCAGGTTGCAGCTTTTCCACCACGGAATGACATCGGACGCTCCGGGAGGTAAATGCAATTTGTGGGCTCCGTGTACGCTTGGAGGTTTTTCGGCCACCGCGCGGGCCACGCAGTGCCACCAATCAGTGGCGGCTCGTGCTTAGGTTGCACAACCCCCAGAAAATGAAAAAATCTCATAATGTCTTAGGAATATACATTTTCCTTTTAATGGCATTCATTATTCAAGATATTGCAGCAATATCGATGTATATGAAATCATTTTGAAATCAAAGAGCGTCCAATTGGCACTCTCTCTGGTGTCTAGTGCCGTGCCAGGAATTGCACCACGTTCTTGGCTCTCGGCTGTATGAATGGATTTACTCTTTGGCCATTCGATTTACAACGGGGAACATACGGCCATTAGGTTGGGCAACCAGCCAGGTGGCGCTGTCGCGTTGCGTGGCGACGAAGAGAATGTCAGGCGATTACCCATAGTCTGTCTTCGTCTCACTCACTGCAACGTAGTTTTATGATTTTCGCTTGTTATTGAAAGTACTCTAGCTCAATCAATTATTGACGATATTCAATGCATTGTTTATGATATTTAGAGAATTTGTTTTCATTTCATATTAGGTTTCTTGATTCAAAATGTACATTTGATGAGTTATTTTTGTAAAGGTGGCTGTTCTGGATGGAAATCCCTGTGTGGTTGCAGCTGACCAGCGGTTTGCGAACGTTCTTGTGAATACGAATGTGTGTCGAAGATCTTTCATTATTGCTAAATATACCAGTGTAATGAAGTTTTGGAAATAAAATAATTTTATTTGTGTGAAAGGTGTCGAAGCAATAGTTGCGATGTACTGGAGTCGAATGTATGAGCCCAATGGAAATCAAAGCCAGAACCACGATTGCGGGAGGTGTATATGCCTTACGCGGACCCAACGCAAAAAATTATGTAAGTAGTGTTTCAATATAGACATTTATTTCACTTAGTTTTTTAATTGATTTAAATTGCGTACATTTTTACCAGTATGTTCATATTTTGAATATTGGAAATTACATTTCCGTCATTCAATGGAGGAGCAACCTCCAGTCTGTCAACAACCAGCCGCCACTGCCACTAATCCACTTCGAGATGGTGTGGACTTTGGTTATCCGTAGTTTTACTTTCTCTCCACCAGGATCTCTAGTTGCATGCGCACGCATCTCTAAGTAGCCAAAAAACGGGCTGAGCTGTGCCGTTGTATGGTACGTATACTGTGGTAGAACCCGTGAGCTCTAGTGTAGACTGGAGAGAACACTGTGCTGAGAAATCGTGGAGGTTCGCCATGATGATGAACGTTTATTCTGTTTTCGTTATCTCGGAAACAAATAGTAGGAATTACCTCCTTATTAAATTTAAAACATTTATTCTCTTTTATGTTCACGAAAGCTTAATACAAATTTGGAAAGAAACGAAGATCGAATTCCTTAAAATGGTAATTTACCTGCGACACTTTAACAAAATCCAGCCTTTCATTTCTTGGGAGACTTTTTTTAACATTTACGCAAGGGAGTGGTCTTGGCTTGTGTAATTTTAATAATTTCGTTAGTTCAACTGATCGCAAATGATAGTCCTTTTGAAAAAGAAAACCTACAAAATATCATTAAAGTAATGACTACCAAATAATATAGTTCTGAATTCTCATCAAGTTTGTAGCACAATATTTACATGTCTGTGAAACAATCAAATTTCAATTTTGTTGGCGATCTGTATAACCGAATACTACGCAATACTTTGGCATTTTCGTTGATAGAGACAATTTTAATCATCAATAACAACACAAAAAACATTTAACTCCGTAAGAAAGTCTGTAGGTAGACGGTCAACGCAGCCAACCTGACGAAAAACGACTGTCACGATTTTCATGAGTATTGCAGTTGTGTATCCAGTTATAACATTGAGATCACTGTGGTGAAATGATATCTAATAAATGATTCTTAATAAAAATTCGCCAGATGCCGGTAGCAGTGCAGCAGAACCTAAAAATAGTACTCTAAAGGCCAGTGTTTGCCAGAACAGAATCTTCGCTCCCTCACAGATAACAAGACGTCGCGCCACGGATGTGTGTTGGCACCCCCTGCGCCTCAGAGCGACGCCGCGTCATTGTTTTCGAGGAATATTTTGCGTGTCTGATCACGCTACGCTCGGAACGGTTGCAACCGATAATTACAGCCCGAACCTTCTAGAACAATTATGAATACTCATCTGTGATAGGCTAATTCGCCAACCCTCTCCACGAGTCCTGTGCGCAGAAGTTCTGTGGCGTTACTGCCGTGAGAACAAAATTCAGTTCAGGTCGAATGCAGCATATGAGTGCACGCTCGCTGCCTTGAGCTCCGTGTGGAAGAATAAGTTTTTCCCATGTAGAATCTCTTTCAAGGAAGCGTTCAGCTTCAGATTTGTTGATGTTCACGCTGAACATTAATGTCTCATAATAAGCGTAATTTGAACTCGCGGACATAATACATTATTGTCAATCGCGAGTTAAGTTCAATTCTTTGAAGCGTGTGGCTTCTAATGTAAACTTTGTCAATCTCACGCCGAGGTTCAACCGTGTAAGAAGTCTCAAGTGTAACTAATTGATCAACATTGTATATTTATGTATTTGTGCCAGTGATTTATGCGGGAATGAATAAACGTGTTTTGTGCAATCACGTCTCCAGTCAATTGAAGCCGGAAGCAGTCCTGCTAACCTGAAATCCGCGAACTGTAAAAACTGA
>BLKR01007697.1:0-32850 GCA_011170035.1 Teleogryllus occipitalis
ATTCATTCTTTTATTTCATCCATTTCTTTCCAGCAGCATTTATTCCTTCGACGTTGCGTTTAGGAGACTTGTAGATGCCTGTGACGTAATTCCAAATTTTGTTCTTTATCTGCGAAGCTTTCATATACATTCGCCCTGTGTAATAATTGTCACGCGATAGCGATTCAGTGCGTAACACTCCTAAAGACAATTACTATTTTTAGAACTCAGTCGTCAAAATCAGTTTCTCGTAATTCATCGTCGTTACCAATTCTTCTAATACCAGGACTGAATTCTTTCATAATTGATATTATCTTGGTTCATAACCATTGTAGAGAATTACAAGAAATTACAGTGGCGAATTCCAAGAAAATAGTGATACTTAATGTAATGGGTGTAATAAGTAACATAAATGGATTAGAAAGCAATGTTTCTTAGTCACATATAGAATGAAAAAACATATGTTGTCCTCCATCCCAACCATAACTATGCAAGAACCGTAGCACATCTTCGTGAAGAGTCTAAACCCTGTTTTACACGAACATTTTTACATCCTTTTTTCTCATTATTCTGTACAGAAACTGGATGGAAAACGAACGGTCTGTTCTATGCGTACCGAAACTGGATGAACGTGATTCCAGCGTTTTACATCTTCATTTCTGGTCTGTACGTAATCGTGATGAAAATACTACCTGCAAACGCCGCAAAAAGCGCTTGAAGTTTAACAGTTGTACATCGCATTTACGGAAAAAAATTAAATTAGCGGGAAGAATGATAAGGTAGTTACGAATTTGCAGAATAAGGAATAGAAAGACGTGTGAGGTATTGTGGCTATATTTGCGAGAGGGTTCACTGAACGCAAAGATTCAATATCACAAACAACACTCAAAATGAAACAACACGTGCCCACGCTACGCTCCAGATATATATACTGTAGTCAAACTGAATGAAATTGTACGGAAAAATGAAGCATGCATAATTTTTTTGTACAAATTACATCCAGTGTGGTCAGTATCGACGAGAAATAATGAAGAAATGACCGTGTAAAACAGGCTTAAGGCTTGTTCCTTTCCAAGAATTTTAACGGGTCTTTCCATCTTCTCCTCGGTCTTTCAATTTCGGTTCTTCCCCTCGGATATTCATCTCTACCAATCTACAAGATTCTTTTGTCCGCCTTCTCGCAATATGATCATTCCATTAATTTCCTCGATTAGCTATCCAGACCGTAATGGGCTTAATTTTTCGCTCTTCCCTGATGTTTCTGTTTCTTTCTTTATCCAGAAGAGTGTGAATTGTAATTTTTTTCTCAACTCTAATTTCAACGACCTCAAGTTGTTGTTGGTTGCGTTTTGTTTCACTTCTTGTTTCTTCTGCATATTGGTCTAATTATTGTTTGATATATTCTAAACTTCGAGTCCTGTAACATGTTTATTATACCATATTGAGTAGTTGAAGCATCCAGTGATCTTATTACACCTTACTACTTGCTTTTTTATTTCTTTATCTGTTTTCCCTAAGCTTGTTATTGATGTTCCTAAATATTTAATCACTACAATTTGTTCTATTATTTGATTATTCGCAACCAATTTAAACGTAATCGGATTATTGGCAACTCCTAAGTGGCTATGTTTCTTGCACACACATATATATATATATATATATATATATATATATATATATATATATATATATATATATCGAGTATAATGTAATACTTTTTCTGATAGAAAATAACAATTTGGCATGTTGATTAAAAGAAAATTGATTTTTTTTCTGTTATAGTCGTTTTAATAAAAAACAATATGATTTAATAGGGGTTTATTTCATGAATTTCAGAAGGTGCTTGAAGGAGATGGCTAGTCGCAGAAACACTGGTGCCATTAGCACACGAGATTGCGCGGACGCCATCGGCGACGCCTTCCAGCTGGTGGCGCAGGGGCTGGCGCAGCTACAGGAGGCCCTGCGTCTGCAGAAACAGGAGGCGGAGCGCGAGGTCCAGGAGGCCCTGCGCCTGCAGAAACAGGAGGCGGAGCGCGAGGTCCAGGAGGCCCTGCGGCTGCAGAAACAGGAGGCGGCGCGGGAGGTCCAGGAGGCCCTGCGCCTGCAAAAACAGGAGACGGCGCGCAAGGTGCAGGAGGCTTTGCGCCTGCAGGAAGAGAGGGCAGCGGCTGTGATGCGCGAGATGGAGCGGAAGATACAGGAGAAGGACGCCGCTATCCACGCATTAGAACAGCGCCTTCGAGAGACTCAGAATAGGTTCACTGCCATGGAAGAGAGGACGAATGCCCCGGAGGGTTCTGGAGAAGCAGGAGTTATGCAACGCCGGGAGGGCCGTGTCAATGAAGTAGAGGCTTCCCTGCAAAGCGCGTTGCGGAATTTCATGCCCCGTCTGGAAACTCTGCTGAGCCAACTGGAGCAGCCCCCATCTCCACGTGCGTCCCTTGCCACCGCCGCCAGCACCCGCGAAGCACCGGCGACGGGAGGGCCAGCAGCGGGCGGCGGGGACGAGCCCCCCTCCTCCAACCCCACCCCCACTCCCTCAGGAGCCGGCCACCAGGGCGCAGCGGTCGACGAGGAAGAACGCGCGAGGCAGCGGGTGGAGCTCCGGGTGCGGGAGGTGCTGTTGAGAATGGAGGAGGCACGAACCTCTCCCTCCGCTCTGGGAGAGCAGTTGTGTAAGGCGTCAGGCGAAGGAAGAATAAGTGACATAAGAAACCTCATAGCCTCCGGTGCCGATGTCAATTACATAACTGAAAGTGGTAACACTCCTTTAAAGAACGCAGCCTTGTATGCGGACGCGGACGTGGTGTCGCTTCTTCTGCAACGAGGCGCCGATGCAAATGCCGTCGACGGCAGTTGAGTCTCAGCGTTGCACTGGGCAGCGTGGAACGACCACAGCAGGCGGTGCGTGGAGCTGCTGCTGCGCGCGGGCGCCGACGTCGACGCGAGGGATGAGGATGGAGCGACTCCTCTGCACTACGCGGCGCACTGGAGCAATGAGGAAGCGGTGCGCGCGCTCCTCGCGGCCGGCGCCGGGAGGGACCTCGAGGGCTGGGACGGAATTTGGGAGAACAAGACGCCGTTTGACCTTGCGCGTTCTTCTAAAATACAGAATCTCTTGCGACTGTAACGCAAGGTATAAGCATGGAGGGCACGACACTGCACTGTGTGAGCTCCAACAGTATATTGAGAAATATAACAAATAATTAAGCAACATTTTCATCTGGGTGTGTATAAAAATTGCGAGGCCTTTTAATGAGATTTTTTTCCTGTCCGCAAGTGATTGTCCAACTGCGTAATCATGATTTTTTTCTAATGTAATGAAATAAAATACATTTCGGAATACTATTTTTAACTTTCTTTGAAATGCAATCTGAATCCTTAATTTGCGAAGAAATACTGTAAAACAATTTGATAATTTTCATAGTCCTATTTTTGAAATTGAAAAAGAAAATGATTCACTTTCATTATAGAGCTTACGCTCTGAATCTCTTTAGCCAAAAATGTCATTAACTAAATTGATTTTCTCTCGAATCCTCTTTAACAGAAATTTGACATATCTTATAACATCAAAAATTGTAGTCGTCCCAGTTTTTGATATTTCTCGCCTTTTATTATACGTACACATACCGTAAAATGAGGTAACGAGGCGCTTCATGGATGAACAGTGATATATTAAGTGGAGGTGGGGCGGGAAGTTGTAAGTGGAGAAGAGCCGCAAACAAGCGAGCGAATCAGTATTAGAGAATTTGGTGTGAAATTTGCCACCAACATACGTGTGTACCATTGTGGCAGTGCCAAATCAGAATCGAAGGGTCAAGAACAGTTATCGTTGTTTTACAGTGTAAAGATTTAATCAGAGATAACTCAAGGAAATTTTTACCATGAAATAAAATATAAGATTAATTAATATTATAAATCTAGGAGAATTCAGAGGTCAATGTATTGTCAAGCATTTCTATACATTATTATTATTATTTTTAAGATTATTATTATTATTATTATTATCAATAACATTATTATTATTATTATTGGTATTATATTGTTATTATTATTGTTATTATTACTATTATTATTATTGTTAGAAAGAACAGATGTGCCGATAACAGAGTGCGAGAGTATAAACAATGCATTTTTTAATTCGTGCACATTATTACGCTTGCTGAACGTAATGCAATTAAGTCGTTCCCTTCAAGCATTGTGTTTCTCTGTGCATCCAACCGCCGCAAGGATTCTGCAGGTGCTGGGAGAATGGGTTACGGGGACAGGGAACGACTGTGTGTCACCCTGTGTCAATATTGCAATTATTCTAAAAGATCTCGCCGACATTTATCCTCACCGACATTCGAGCTACGAACAAAAACTTAGAAAGCAATTCTCAAGAAATGCACATTTAAACGCCAATGTTCAAAATTAAACCACCACCCAAACTCATCCGGTTTGCTATTTCTAATATGTTTGCGTGGGAGGTAATTTAATTCTATATTGGGCGTGTAAGTTTTAATTAACATTTAACTGGCAAAAGCAAGTTAAAAGTAACGACAACCCAACTGATTCTGGAATCCTGGGCGTTGTGGTCATCTTAACAGGTAGACCTTCCTCAGTTCTTTGTAAAAGGTATAGAGGGAAGGGGGAAGGCCCTGCTTCTAAGTGCAGACGTTGATCGCCTCTCGCCGAATGAAATGCGGGGGCAGGGGTAGCCAGTACAGAGCAAGGAGTCATCTCTTAGGCGGGGGGTTGGCTGCTCGCTGAAGCCACAAACTACGTTCGAATTATTCAAATGTGTGAACTGAGTGTGTGTTCCATTTTTATTCGATTTTTTGCTTGTATAAAATTATGCTGTTGTTTTTATTCACCCAAAAACAAAACTTCGACCTAAAAACATCAGATTTCACTAAGTTTTCAAGTATTTATAATACATCCTCATGTTTCTACAAAACACGTTCCTGTTTCCATCATCGGTGTTTGAACATACCACCTTTGACATCTTTCTGAAAATTGCCGCATTAGCGTGGAATATAAGGATGCGAGCGGCATATACATAAAACAAAAAAACTGTTAAGAATTCCGTTTTGGTTCGTCTTACTGAGGTGGAGACCTGCGAAACCTTTTGCTGCAAAAAAAGATGTTCGCTTCAAAGTTTCGACTTTTTATTTTTGGAATGAATGTTTACAGCAAAAACAACACACAAACAAATGTTTTGTAACAAATTGCATGTATATCCTATTTCAATAAATGATGTTATCAATGGAAGGTGCTCTTCTTGTTTATGTCTTGAATTATTTGCGCCATTTTCTAATTTAATCAAAGAAGGATGACGGGTCTTCGAAGTTCTTATTTGAACTTTATATCTTTTAGAAAGATGGGTGGTGCCTTGCACGTTCGTTTGAAATAGAATATATTCAGGGATTTTTGACAATTACACGGTAATGGTGTAATATATGTAACATTTCAATAATGCAAATGTAGTCCTACAATGAAATTATGGCGATAGTTACTTTCTTTTTCATACTACATACTTAGCTTGTATTGCTGTGTGTGGTCTTTTACACACAAAAAAAAAATAATGAAGTGAACATCTGGGTTCCTTCGGCAAGTAGTTCGTTGAGCAAGACAAGCTTCACATTGCACTTTTGGCTGCCAAGCTGTGCACACATTTCCCACAAAAGAAGCTCCACAAACATCTTTTCAAAATGGGCAGTTACCGACCCATAAGTTTACTACTCGTTATTGCCAAAATATTCGAAAAACTAACCCTTTTCTGACGAAACTAGCATATGAAAAACAATTAATATAATTCCCAACCATCAATTCAGTTTCATTGCTCAACACTCAACTGCTCACCAAATGCTCAGAATTACAGAACATACTCACTCTGCATTTCATAAAAAGCAACACAAAATATCTCCCTTTCTGGACATCACTCAAGCATTTTTCTGAATCGGGCACACGGGTCTAATCTATAAACTAATAAAACTAGGAACTCCACCGTTCGTTATTCACATCAACAAACGTTTTCTCACAGAGCGTACATTCTCAGTAATAGTTAACAATACCCCTCCACCCCACACATTATCAAAGCAAGGGTCCACCATCATTAATCACTTCTAATATGGCTTACTTACAGCCCTATTCGCCTCAGGATACTCACTAATTAACTTCCAATTATAAATTCAGAGTCACTTAAATTAAATGAAAATTTTGGCAATCATCTGATAAACTCAACTCAATACTAAGAAAACAATACCAGAAATATTTTAACTCAGAATGTTTAGCCCAATCCGCTAGTAATTAACGACTACCCAACACCTGAACCCCGACATCTTAACTCACAAAATACTTAGGACTTCACTTGGTCGCAAAACTAACTTGAAAAACTCGCATAGATATTAAAATTAAACCAGCAAGATATAAATTATTCTAACTCCAGTCACTAATCAACAAACACAAATCCAGCCATACACAATATCTATGCCTTCTGAAGGACGGCAGGGAAATATTTAACGCTATGATTTTTCTTTTGACATGAATTTGGAAGAGTACAATCTTGACTAAGGATTTTCTCCATTTATGTGTGAGAAAAGGTTATGGAGATGTCTAGAAGAATTTTTTTCATTAAAACGTAAATGTTATTTCCACTGTGTAGTTCAATTTGCGGTCCACTTCACCTTCCCGGTTAGATTAACTGATTTCGTTGCACATGTATAAAACATTTCATATTTGACAAAAACTGAAGGCACGCTGATGTTTGTTTCACAACGTAAGGAGAAAGCCTCTCGGAAATGCGAAATTTCACGTGTGTAGATAAAGTAAATAACATTTTAAAACAAATTTAAAAAAGTGAACCAGTTAACCAATCTCTCCTGTTCATCAGCACGAGGTGATGCCGCCTCGGGGACGGGCCCTCGCGATTCAGTTAGTGCCAATTTATTGGACGAGTATTCAGTGGGTTGGTTAGTGATTTCGGGCGCGTCAGCAGCGTAGGTCATTAGTCCCGTAGTGTCACGTGTTTTTTGCTCTTGAGATGGCGGTGATGTTCCCCCGCTGGATGGCGAGATCCCGCGCCGACCTACCTTCGGCTAGCGGGGTTTCCCCCTAACCAAGACTCTCCCACGAGCAGGGCACCGCCACAGCCGGGACAAAGCTCTAAGCGCCCAACCGACCTCCCGGAATATTAAGTAAAGTGGTGATTGTTAGTGCAAGTGTGTGTGTGTAAAGGATCGGGATAGGACAAAGCAGGGGAAGGAAGTATCGCGCGAGGTCCGTAGCCCGTATGTTTGGGTACTGTTCCGTTTTTTCTGCTGTTTATCTGAATCACGATAAACTACTGATCACAGCTGCCGGCAGCTAAAATTTCTCGTCTAGACAGCCACTGAATTTGACGTAGCTGAAAAGTTAGTGCCGAAATTCCTGCTGCCGTCAGGACTCGAACCTAAGACCTCCCGTTCAGAGACGCTGCAGTGACATCAGTCGATGCAGTAAGCTACCGCTCCAGATACGAGTTTGTAGATGTGAATGTAATTTTGCCAGTTTTCACGTTTAATCCAACAACGGCAGAGAACGCGAATGTATCATTTTCGTCCTGGTTAGATGTAGTGTCATCTGTTCTATACGCACCAAACGACTTTCTTTATACGGAGCCAAAAGGAGCAGTAGCTCAGTGCATCAACTGACGTCACTGCAGCGCCTCTGACCGGGAGGTCCTAGGTTCGAGTCCGGACGGCAACAGTATTTTCGACACAGCATTTCAGTTAGGTATAATTCAGTCGCTGACAGGAGGAGAATTCAACTGGCCGGCTGCTCTGGTCGGTAGTTTTCCGTGGTTTCTGCGATCAACACCAGCGAATGCCGGAGCAGTACCCTATTAAACGGGCCACGGACCGCGCGTGATTGGCCTCTCCTCTTCCATGTCTTATCCTCTTCCCCTTACCCTTACACACTTACACTAACATACACTACACTACCATATATTCCGGGAGACCGGTCGGGAGCTTAGAGCTTGTCTCGGCTTGGGCGGTTCCTCGCTAGTGAGAGAGTCCTGGTTAGTGGTAAACCCCATTTGCAGACGGTATATCTGTATCAAATCTCGCCATCCAGCGGGGGGAAGATCACCGCCATCTTCCGAGAAAATACATGCACTATACTAACGGGACAAATGACCAAATCAGTTCACGCGCCCAAAAACACGAGAAAACCAAACCAAACCTACACGGAGCCGCATCAATCTCCAACGACAGGGGTAACTGCAACACAGCGATTCGCAGCGAGCCTACCTGCAAATTCAACCTTCTCGCCGCTGCCCATACCGCCAGTGGGATATTCACAACCGAATCCTCAGATAAGTATAACGCATTCTTCTTCACCTAATCGCACCTGATTGCAAGATGCAGTCTATAACAAAGCTTCGTTTTTACAGGGTCCCATCGGGCATGCCCTATATTGCAAATATGCTTTCATTCAACATCCCAATTGGCAAAAGATTTTCCACTCTTGGACCTGACCCCGACCCTGCCCAAGAACAAGGTGTCTCATACAACGATTCTCCTTCCTCACAACCAAATCATTATTAATGATCTACCTATTCATATAGAACGTTTGCAAAGAATTAAGGAAATATTGAACCGGGAAATTGTGTTACTAAATTCAGAGGACCATGTAGTGCAATCAGAGCATGTACAGTTGAAGAATTTACTTTATTTGTAAGCATTTGTCAACGAAAGGTTTCTACTATCTTACCTATAGAGAGTCGACAAAAACTATTATTTATATCGTCATACGAAATGTCCTAATATCCTGTAGTGAAAAAGAAAAATATGAACTACTAAAATAAATTTACCTGTATAACCGGTTATCAATATGATTGATTCTTATCGTAATCATTGGCTCTTTTGTGCAGTCAGTCTTACAAAATCATCAGAAAGCAGGGCAATATACGCACTAAAAGAACTCTTTAATGCTATGACCACGGTGGGAGAGCGCCTTCATGGACCCGGGCCAGTGAAGTGTCGAGGTTGTCAGTTATTCCGACAAAAGAATAAGAAGTGTGGGAACCCTCCTCGTTGCAGTAAATGTGCAGAGCTGCATGCCACGGCTGAAGGTTCTAGTTCTGATACGAAATGTTCACTCAGCGGAAAGACTCATCGGTCCTCTAGTGTCAACTGGGAAATTTATGAAAAAAATCTTCCTAGGAAATCACTCCCACCTCGGTACCCCACCCGTCAACAAAGTCCGACGACAAGCGATGCCCCTTCATCCTCGTTCATGACCCCCTCCAAGAGTTCCTCACTCCACATTCTTCCCCTTCCATCCTATCACAATGCCACAAGAACCATCTCCCCGGCGAAGAATTCCACAGCTATCATTGTCAAACCTAATGCCGCAATAGTTAGACCTCAATCAGTCCATATACACACCCATTGGCAGCGTTTCCATTTGGAACAATTTATCTCCCAATGGGTAGAACGTTTCTTCTTCATTCTCAGTCAAGTTATTCCTTCTCTAACAAACGCCATCCTTCAATCAATACAACTTTAAAATTCATATAAACATGCATACAAGTTATGCCACTCATTCCTCACTCCGAGTCATTTCTTGGAATGCAAATAGTATTAAACGTAAAATTCACATTCTAGCCCACTTTTTGCATAATAATGAAATTCAAGTAGCTTGCGTTTATGGAAACCCATATTTGCCCTTCGATGAAAGGTCATATTTCCGGCTATCTTCTATATCGCTATAACCGATCGCGAAATCGTTGCAGTGGTGGGGTCACCACTTTCGTAAAACAAATTCTTAAAATATCTCCAGCTACCTTTAAATGTAAATAGTACTTTTGAAAATGTTATTATAAATATTGAACAGACAGACAGGCGGACGGACGGACGGACGGACGGACTTCCGTCCGTCCGTCCGTCCGTCGTGGAATAGTAGTATGAAGGAGTAGGAGTAAGTAGGACGAAACCATTGAATTCATTGCCACTTGGTATTGATATAGCCGGCATTCCACGGGTTTGCCGTCATCACTTTAGAATTGTACAAAAAAATGCCAAATCTTAGAAATAATAAACAAGAAGTTAATACAAATATATAGAATTATAACAAATAATGAAATTAACGTAAGTATTTTTAAAATGGTATTCCAATACCAAAGGGGGTATAATACAAATAGTGAAATTGAAATTAATACATGTTTTAAAAATAATCTAAAATGAAATTCCGTAATCTGAAATAGAATAAATTTATTAGCTTTCCATAAATAAAAGATAGCAAAGATGACCTTAATTATTTCTATAACATCTGCTTTATTTGCAATTTGTTGTTCCCGAACATTCGGTTAATATATTTGTACATACATTTCTGACCTATAAAAATATATTCCGTTAATGATTCGTTCTAATCAATATTTTTAAATACTTGCTCAAACAGAAAATAGAAATACAATAACAATAATAGAAATGCAAACGTGCATACATTTGAACGAGGACTTTGACAAAATGAAGATAATTTAATCTACAATATGAATTTCTACAAAATTTTATTATTCACATCTGTGGCTTAGGCCAAGAGGATTGAAGTTCTGAATATTGTCTGGTGAGAACAGTCCTTAACTTGTAGTTTAAACCCTTTGTCAGACATTGTCAATGGCAGGCTCAACGTCTAAGCAAATTACAGAACAAATCTTTTTCTCTTCCAATGACTTTTCAATACCGTTGTAAAGTGTATAATCAGTGTGTGTATAATGAGTGAGATCTGTCATGGCATGTAGCTACAGATGGTGTTTTTCGTGATTTCAATATCATAGTTCCTTCCACTTTCCAAACTCTGGGCATATATTTCTATCTAAACGCAGAATTGTTAATTTTTGCCAATTTTATTATACCCTTTCTCGGCAATTCACTTAGGATATCTGCTGTTGTTAAATGAAATCCTGGACCTTTTTTAAGTTTTAGATTTTGTATTTCTTTTTGTACTTTAGATTGGGACGGGAGTTATAATTTCGTAATCGTCTTTGCTATTCCGATTTTTATTAATTATTTCTGCTTCTTTTTCTTTTTCCTCATAATGCTCCAATATTTCTTATAGTGGCTCAGAAAATGTATCCGTTTGTACGTTTCTTCTATCCCATTTGTTATCTTTTGTCCTAATTGGAGGAGTTCGAATTATAGGTCTTGTTATTTTTCTTGATGCCTTCCAGAGAGAACAAACAATTAGTATTTTTATCAGATGTCAACTCAAACTCATACATGGGTTTTTAATTTTTCTTATATTTATTTGGGGTTGTTGAGTGATATTATTGAATTTGGTTTAATGATGTGCTACAGAAGTCTTGCTTGTTGCCGTCGATTGCTTATTTTTCTCTTTTTTAACAACAAGGTTCGTAATTTCATCTGGGTAATTATTCTCTTTTATTGTTCTTTTGAGTTCTGGGATACTTCTCTTACCCGACTTCTAAATATCTTTTCATAAAATTCTCATAAAATACTCATAGAATTTTTATAAAATTTAAAAACTCAGTTGATTCCTGTGAGAAAGGGCTTCCAATGTCGCATTTACGATAACGCATATCGCATTTTCTTGAAGACGGTTCCAAATATTTCAAAGAAAACTGCTCTTCAGGTAAACAAAGTTTTAGTTTTTTTTTGATATTCTTAAAATTACATTTCGCTTGTACTATTTGGAAACTGAAAAGTTGAGAAAATTTCATAAAAGCAACAATCAGGCGGTGATAGATGGCAACTGGCAAGAAGCAAGGGCAATAATGTACAGTACTAGTCTTCAGGAAGGAAATTAGAAAACGTTATTGCGAAAAAAGCCTGTGTCATTCTGTAGCACGTTTAAGAAATTATGTAAAATTCTATTAAATCTGGAATCTTATCTGTTTGGCCACTACGTAGGTTTACCTGTTTACAGAGCTTGATCAATCACTATTATGGCACTTAATAATTTTCTACCTGATTGAGAAAATTGAAAAAAAAATTGGGCGTCATAGATGGCTGCTGGCAAAGAGATTAGGCAACACCGAAAATTTAGTCTATACCAAAGGAAGAAGAACTAGTACTTACAAAACTAGTACGAGGAAGTCTGTGCCTTTCTCTTGCAGCCCTAGTCTTGCAGTACTGTTTAGTCGTTTTGGGAAAGATTGTTTCTGTCTAGGTTGAATCGAGTTAAACATTTTTCTTCTCTGTGTTGCACTAAGTACATTGTTTATTTATTTTTATATATATTTTAGGTCAAAAGCAGTTAAAAACTGTGTCTTGCGCGCTATGGGGAGAAGTGAGTACGTTTCGAAAATTCTGTGATCCATACCCCAAAGCCATATGCCACTTGAATTTTTAATACAGAAAAAAATGAGCGTTTTTGTAAGGATTGTTAACAAAAGTATTCGCTACAATGTAATAAAATATTTTTCCATAGTAAATCAGCAATATATTTGGGCTCTTATACCTCATTATGTCCTTCAAAGAATAACACTTCTTGCAGCGTCATCATGGAGAACGATAATTTGAATAACTATATTTCCCACTGAATTCTAGAAGACCTGGAGAAATAATGAAAATATATTGCAATGTAAAATAAATACATACTGCTTATTTCTCTTGTATTTCTTTGTGTTTACCCACCTGCTCTCATCTTCCGTCACAACCCACCGGCCTCTTTCCGTCTGTCAGTTGTTCGTCTCAATGCTTTTGCATCGCCTGTGTCCCCCTCGTTCCTCCCGTCACACAGAGATAACGCCACGCTCGGGCCCTCGTTCTCCCCACAGCTCCAAAGGCGTTCGCTGGCGAGCTGCCCACGCAACGTGAGTGGGTAGGGGGAGGGGGCGGCGCAAAGACAGCCGCCTTCTTTTCTACAATGACTATACTGATCATCAGAAAGAAAAATAATATTTATTTTAGCAAACGAATGATATATAATGAATTAGTTTACATTTGTATTGTATTATTTTAAAAAATCTTAATATTGCTGTGATAAGTAATGTACTTCAGCTTTCGGGCCAATGGCCTCCATCTCGATCAGGATTTTGTCCAGTTTCCCTGATCCAGTAAAGGGTGAGATGACCCATTGATTTGCTTCTAGACACAATGATGCTTCACTACGCGCACGTTATGTTGAGCAATTCTTTTACTTGTAGTGGTAGTAGAGCGTAGGGTAAGTTACTATTTTGTTAGCACTGCAGAAGATTCAAATCTCCTGTTGGTTTACCTTTGCAAATAAGTTTTCTATAAAGCGGAAAAGAAAATGTGTAGTTTTTCAAATGTTGATCTCGTGCTTTTCTAAATTTTATAATAATAATAATAATAATAATAATAATAATAATAATAATAATAATAATAATAATAATAATAATAATAATAATAATAATAAAATAATAATAATAATAATCTCGTCTCCTCCGGCCTGCCATGTCCAGTTCAGGTGACGTATGCGTGACGTTCTCACTCTGTGTCGTAACCCCCCACCCGACGGTCGGCGGAAGTGACGAGGGGATCGCGTTTTTTCAAGAACGTTTTGGGGTATCTCTCAACATCCCGAAATGAAGATATCAAATTTAAACTGGTAAAAATAGCATCACCTCTTACTCAGAATTCAAAATTTTTTCTATGATCGAAAAGTGTTCCGAGTGCCACTTTTCAAAACTTGGAATATCATCCGGAAGTCAGAAAACAAAATACCAAGAGCATCTCATTTTTTCAAAACTCAAACCGGTTTTGGCGCCATATTTTTGAGCTCAGTGGTGACAGAAAAAAAAACAATATTGTTTGTACCTAAAAACACCCCGAAATTAAGGTTTTGAAATAGGGGTTGGTAAAGTTAGCACGCCCACTTACTCAAAATTCAAAATTTTTTGTTCGGGCGCCACCAGTGAATTTTGGGCGCCTGTGCGCCACTTTTCCAAATTTCGAAAATCACCTTTAAATAAAAAACAGAAAATTAATACCACCCCGATTTTTAAAAACTTAGAAATTCTTACGCCATAATTTAGAGCTAAATAATGCCTCCGGAGCATTACATATCTTTCACTCCACTCCGTAGCGAGGAAGTAGAAATATTATCTTCAACATTGAAGTTGTGGGAAGTCGCACCGAAAAATTGGACTTTTGCAATATTGGAAAAATCTAGATTTCAACCGATGTGAGATGTGCACCATTTTATTAATCGTCTTTTAGGCCCACTACAGATTACACACGAATGCGTTGCGAGAAATGTGCGACGTGTAATGTAGAAAATCGAAACAAATAACACTTGAAAGGAGCCAAAAACGTACCAGCTTCAAGTGCAAGACATGGGAAAAGAAATTTCTTTCTCTTCCAGTGCTGGCACTGAGGAAATCAAGGTTGATTAATGCACTTTAAAATCAGGGAAAAAAGTGGACCCAATTTTGGAGTACTTGGAAAAAAGCAAGAAAAAAAAGAAAGTTAGAGGCAAAAGTAGGTTGACAGAAGAAGGGAAAGATGATTTGGATATTTTTTTCCTGTCAATGTCAATCGACAAAAAATATCCTAAAACATACCAGAGACAAATTAAAATTATTCTATTTTCAGCAGTGCAAGAGGCAGAGACTCAGATGGATTTGGAAGAAAGTGCCTCTGACCATTCCCTGTATTTTACTAATGTAATTGAACGAATAAATAAAAGCTTCTGAGAAAATGCTAAATTATTATTACATTAATGTCACATCAAAACGTTTATTTATTATCCTGCAATTTTGCAAGCCAAGCAATAATTTGTGTGTGATAAAATAATACATGTTAAGTATATTTTTCATATTTAAATGAGTGTAAATATTGCTAACAGTTTTAAATTCACAAGGAATCTTTTATATATTTTTTTTTGGTTTTGGTGGACTGGAACATACACATTAAATAAATATACAATATAAAAGTTATCGTTCCACAATATGAAATTCTAGCTTAAAAATAACACCTTTTGACTTTAAGTGAAAGTTGTACAAATATTGTAATCAATAACTATGAATTCATACTTTTAAAAGATGGTTTATTAATATCAAGAAACTCTTTCACTTTCAGCTCAGAGGGGAAAAAGTGGAAAAAGCAAAGTCATGCATTCTTGAGCTATGTTTCAGCTCTTGCATGATAAAATCAAGAAGTATTTGAGAAAAGGTTATTAGTTTATTTTTGAGAAAAAATTATGCTTAATGAATCAGTTTTAAGAAATCTTTTAGGAAAAATATTGCCAATAATACTGACCATGTACAAGCAATGCAAGCAATATTTAAGCAAAATATTACACAACTCAAAAGTTAAGTAAGGATAAAACACAAAAGACATTTAGAAATGACCTTTCCTAATTGCATCCATTCCCTATGGAATACTTCCTTCAGAACAAAAAAATCATATATTTCAGCCTAATTTCGAATGCCTTTTTTAGCATTATAACCACAATCTTTTAATGGTATGAACTGGTCATTTGTTTTTTTTGAAATGTTCCACTTCTCTAAAATTAGTCAGATCACGTTTTACACTATTAGCCTTCTTTTGAGTTCTCAGGAAGTTGTGTAAAACTACTGTTGCTTTCACAATTTTGCCCATCGTTTTCACATCGCATTCGAAAGATTTTAATAACACCCTCCACCTTGCTGTTAATATACCAAAAGCACTTTCTACTAATCTCCTGGCTCTAGAGAGCCTATAGTTAAAATTTTTTTCAATGCTCTCCAACTGGGTCTTAGGAAATGGTCTCATTAAATTCTCTAGAAGGGGAAATGCCTCATCTCCTACAAACACATATGGGAAACTGTTTTACAACCTTATAATATGCATGGTTTAGGGATATCAACTTTATAACTTCTCAAGGCCTTTCCAAACATGCTTTCATTAAAGACATGTCCATAACTTAATTTGCCATATTAGCCAATGTTCACAACAGAAAACTTTTAGTCTGCATCAACAACTACAAATAGAATTATGGAACATTGTTTTTGATAATTTAAGAATTGAGATTCACTTTTCATGGGTTTTCTTATAACCACATATTTCTAATCAATTGCCCCAATGCAGTTATTAAACTGCCAAAGCTGCTCAAAATCTCTGCTACTGCAAAGCCACAACTGATTATCTGGCTTTGGTAAGTACAGTAAATAAGTCCACAGTGCATTGCAGACCTCATTAAGAATCTCACCTACGGTTCTTTTTCCTATTCTAAAGCTATATGGCAGTGACCTAAATGACATCCCAGTGGGTAAATATCTGAAAGAGAAAAAATTGTGTTAGACTTCAAGGTCAAAATGAAATCAAGAGGATTTAATTTAAAAGCCACTTTATTCTAAAAATATAGTTAAAAACAAAATATATTAAAAAGGTGTGTTTATATTTCACTATGTTAAGAATATAATTATTTGCCGTAGGGTAACGGTTAGCCGTTCTTCGGTTGCAATGTGCCTCCGGAATCTAGTGTATTATTTTTAATACTCGATTCCACGATCTGGTAAATGTCCATAAATTGAACTTTGGTATTCCGCAAATACATTCTGAATAACTCATCTAAAATCGGTACCAGACAATGGAATTCCCCTATTCCTTCACGAAAGCGAATGTGGTTCCTCGCCCATATGCTTCGGAGTCGTTGTTTACACTTTAAATGAAACATTACTATTTTCGATTCTCCGGACTCTGCATTATCTAACGATTCCCTTTTCTTTATCGCAGCATCGTTCATGGTGAGTTGTTCAAATAAGCATCAAAGGAGACAATTGGAGCTCAGATAATCTCATTTTCGTAAAGCCCGCTATGCAGGACGCCCAGTATCGCGAACTAAACCAAAAAGTATACAGTGGTATCGAAAGTCTCGATTGTGGCATTTCGAGACATCGAATGACTTCTTTCTAGTGTGGGTCGCGACCTCGCCGGCCTCTTTCCGCATTTCTCATTGCTCATTTCTCGCAACACATTCGTCGGTGTAGTCCGTTGCGGGCCTTACTCTATCTGAGGACAAAATAATCAAAAAAATTTGGAACTATTTTTGAGAAAATTTTGAAAATGTTTTGAAGACTTCGTGTAAAGTATCCTCAAATATCAAATATACGTTTGAAACTCTTAAAGCCTCAAGTTCATTCATATCTATTGGTGACTATCATATTTGGAGAAAATCGTTAGCGTTGGCCGCAGATGGACAGACTTATTTTGCTGCCAAAGATCCAAGAATCCTACTGCGCGTAAAAAGAAGTAATTTACTATACATAGCTACACGATTGATCAACTCTTTTGTTACCAGGGTCAGTATAAGATTCTCTCTGTGTATGAATGGCGCCAATGAAATTTCCTTCACAATTTTCGTTTGCGAGTCATTTGCGATTAACTTACGTGAAAACATCATTCCCCCCTCCCCTTACAAAGAAAAATGCATTCTAGGACGTCGCTGGGTTTCACTGCTTTTTGTGGATTTAAAATTCTATCTAAATTTGTAGATAAAGAGGTATGTACTGATAATGAATAGTGTAAATCTCAAGACTGTAGATCGAATAGTTTAGAATGTACCGCGGGTCAAAAGTGACCATTATTTTCGAACTCTGCAAAACTCGAGTTTCAGGGAAACGTATCTAAAGGGCACAGTTATCGCGCAAATGTGGCAAATGTTTGCATTTTCTGAGTAAAGGAAGTGGGTGTAATGGAGATCACGGGATAATAGGAGTCGGCAGTAAATTATCCATGAATAGTTTAAACAAACCGTTTGAAAGACAGCAACAACTTATGCTTCTACCTGCCATTAGTCGTGATAACTATGGCCAGTTGATCGCCGTCGCCAAAGACAGCTTACATCGAAGATTATCGCGTTCGTACCAGGGATGTGAGTGGTTGATATTAGAAAGTGCTCTGAGAAAATTATGTCTTACTCATGTGAATTTGGATATTTCTAAAACAATTAAGATCTGTTGAAAGGGAAGTACTTCAGCAAATCATTTGATTCCAATTGCGAGTAATTTTAAACTTCTATAAAAGTTTATGAGTATTTCCTATAATAAGAGTGTGCTTGTGGGGGAATAGTTTTCAGTGATTCTCGTTATTGCATCGTGATTGACATTTCCTCAAACAAAATTATATACCCATATGAATGAGTTTAAATGGCTCCCTGGTGCTATTTACCATGTAGCAATAATGGCTGGACGGATCAAATATTTGTACAATGGTTCAAACACTTTAAAAGTCTTACCTAATCCTGTGCTGCTGATCTTGGACAACCTTGGAGGTCATATTTCGTGAGACGCCTACAAACATTCTGAACCAAATAAACATTGAAGTACTAATGTGTTAAGTTTTCTTCATATTTCTTTAGTGACGCCCATTACACGCATGTGAGGGCAAATGCAAATTATTTGAAATTATATATTCGAGAAGGTTTCAGTGAGTTTTTGATGATATTTTGTGGTGAAAACACAAGCTTAATAACTAATTTCTGAAATTGAAGCTCATACTTGTTCATAGAAACTTTTCACTCTGATTTATTTTGAAAACCAAAAAGGGACTATTACCCCCGCTACCCCAAAATAGTACATGAAAATTTGTAACTGTGCCATGAAAAAGGAAATATTCTTCATAGTTATGGAGATATGGAGATTTTCTCCCATTCCTTTTATGTCATGACATGTGTGAAAATTCGCCCTTCCACTGTTGACTTTTGTGGTATTCGGCTTGGGTCAGATTAGTTTCAATACCATTGTCCTAGTACGACATTTAAGCAGTCAATATTGATTCTAAGATGTAAAATATGATAAGCTTTTATTTATACTCAAAAGTTTTGTAATTCTGATTCAAGATACGTAAAACGCGCAGGTAAACACCATAGTAAAAGAAATGTTGAGGTAAACACCACAGAAAGTAATATACGCAGGTAAAAACCATAGATGTAAAACATGACAAGCGTTTACTCAAAATAATTGTAATTGTGATCCGAGATGCAAAAAATACGTAGGTTGACACCGTTCTAAACAATGCAACAATAAAACAAAATGTAAACATTTGGGAATGTCGATCCAGCGAGTTATTGGGAATGGTCTCTATGAAAAGAATTATAGAGATGAAAAAATTAAAAAATCTCCAAAAATTAGCTTATTCTAGACATGAAAAAAATTGTGAAAGAAAATAATGAGCCGACCTGGATGGCCGAGGTGGCTCAGCGCTTCGGTCCGAAGGGTCGCGGGTTCGAGTCCCGCTTTGGGCATGGCTGTTTGTCCCTTGACTTCGTGTGTGTGTTGTCGCGGAGGGCCCCGCGTTCTGCTGACCCCAGATCAGAGGAGCCCGCAAGTGTTTGTTTAGTGTATGGTCGAATATGCGTCTCTTCGGGACGTAAAGGGCAACCGGCTGTCGGCTGGATACAAGCTCTAGAAAAAAAATAATGGTAAAAATATAAAAATGGTAATAAACGAGAGATCAGAGCGTATGCACAAGTAACTACAGACCCAAGAGAAGGTGATAAAAAACAACAGTATGATATTCTGAATAAGATATTAGAAGTCATACAAGAGAAAAGCCCAATATTCTAGAATCTATGATCATTACTCTAGAGGAGAGATTAAAGAATCTAGAGAACCACAATAAAGGAGCTGTACCTAAAACTGAAAAAAGGACACTTGAAATCCTATAATGGAACTGTTAGAGCCTGTTTCGGCATCAACATGAACTGCAAGCAATCCTTGATCTTGAGAAAATGGATTTTTGTTTGATATCTATAACATTTCATCAAGGAAACATTCATTAAGTTTAGAGATTATAAAACGTATACGTCTGTACATCGAAACAATCCTGCTAGAGAAGGAAGCGAAATGATAAGCAAAGAAAATATACTCCATTATGAAGAAGTTAAATACAAAACAAATGAAATATCGATACCATGGTATGCGTTAATGCAAAGTAATACCAAGAAATCCGTTAAAATATATGGAATCTATTGTCCTCCAAAATATTCATAAAATGATCATGATTATCTACAATTTCTTAGTCAATTGAGAGACAGATTTATAGTAGCTGGAGATTTTAATGCCAAAAATATCCATTAGTATTCTAGATTAACAACAACATAATGTAAAGAATTATTAAGTTCCATAATAGTGATTGATGAAGTTCTGTCAACTGATAGATGTACGTACTGGCCAACCAACCCACTTAAAACCCTAGATTTAATAGACTTTTACAAAATTAAAAATGTACCGTCTAAATACTGAAGTATTTAGAACGATGCACATAAATTCAGATCATTTATTCTTCATCTGTTTGTGACTGATTGACAAAAGAAAACAAACCAGCATTAGTTAACAATCGTACCCTCCAATGTTTAGAAGAAATAGTAAATATCCACGTTTCATTAAGACTAATAAAAAAAATAAATAACTATCTCAAAAAAAAAACATATCGAGAAGTCGGCTTGGAAAAGTACTCCAGAACTCAAAAGAACAATAAAAGGGAACAATTACCCAGAAGAAATTGGAAATCTTGTTGTAAAAAAAAATAAATAGGAACGGCAACAAAAACGAGCTCCATTGGATTATATCAAATTCAATAATATCACTCAACAACTCAAAAGAAAGATAAGAAAAATTAAAAACGAATGCACGGGTTTGAGTTGACATCTGATAAAAACACAAATTGTTCTCTGTGGAAGGCATCAAGAAAAATAACAAGACATATAAATTGAACTTCTCCAATTAGGACAAATAATAGCAAATGGCATAGAAGAAACTTACAAACGGATACATTTTCAGAGCAACGAGAAAAAATATTTCAGCTTTATGAGGAGAAACAAGAAAAAGCAGAAATAATTAATTGATATCGGAGTAGCCAGGAAGATTACGAAATTACTACCCCCGTCCCAATCTGGAGAACAAAAAGAAATACAAAATCTGAAACTTAAAAAAGCTTCAGTATTCAATTTAGCAACAGCAGAAGTCCTAAGGGAATTGTTGAGAAAGGGAATATTAAAATTGGCAAATCATATCAATCCTGCATGTAGATAGAAATATATTCCCAGATTTTGGAAAGTGGAAGGAACTATGATACTGAAATCAGGGAAATCACATCTGGCTACATGCTACGATATACAGACAGATCCTAATTTGGCTAAACTTTTTGAGAAGTTATTTCTTAAAAGAATAAAACCAATTATTGAGGACAAAAAATCAATACCAGAAGATGAGGTCGGATTCAGAACAACACACTTCACAACAGAGCAGGTGCACTGATTATACTCTTCACAACGTTATTGAAAAATAATTGGAAGAGAAAAAGATTTGTTCTGCAATTTGCTTAGACGTTGCGCAGGCCTTTGACAAAGACTGACACAATGGTTTAAACTACAAGTTGAGGACTGTTCTCTCGACACAATATTCAGAACTTCAATCCTCTTGACCTAAACCACAGATACGAATAATAAAATTTTGTAGTGATTGATATTGTAGATTAAACTATCTTAATATTGTCACAGTGCTCATTCCAATGTAAGCGTGTTTGTATTTGTATTATTGTTATAATAATAGTAATGTATTTCAATGTTTGGTTTGGGTAACTGTTTAAATATATTTATTAGAACGAATTATTAATGGAATATTTCTTTACAGGTCAGAAAAGTATGCACAATTGTATTTACCGAATGTTCGGGTCGAACAAAATGCAAATTAAATAGATGTTATAAAAAATAATAAAGCCATCCTTGCTATCTTATATTTATTGAGAGCAATTCAACCTATTCTATTTTAGGTTTTGAAATTTCATTTGAAATTGATTTTAAAACATGTCTTAATTTTAATTTCATTATTTGTATTAAACCCCCTTTTTTATTGAAAAACAATTTTAAAAATACTTATGTTAATTTCATTAGTTGTATTAATTCTATTATTTGTATTAATTCTCTGGGATGGCTCATGGGCAGCGTACTAGCTTCCCGTGCTGTGCCCCCCGGGTTTGATTTCCGGTTGAGGCAAAAATATAGTTGTACCTTTCCTTTAAAATCGTCCCAGTTTCTGTAGCTGTCTATCAGAGAAAATCTCAAGCAGGCGGATCGTGCTAATTACGGTGAAGAGAATACGTCATCTTCGCCTCATGTTGCTCTTATGTTTAGGCATGGGAATTTACTTAGGACAAGACAAGAGGGACATCAGTAACTGGCCGAGGAAGTCGGAAACCCGACCCAGTAACGACAAATACATACATACATTTGTTTTAACTTCTTGTTTATTCTTTCTAAGAGTTTGCATTTATTTGTTTTCTTTTAGGGTAATGATAAGGGTCAACCCGTGGAAAGCCGGCTGTATCAATGAATCTAAATAGACAAAGATGACTTCAATTATTCCATCCTGCTTAAATAGAATAATTTGAATAGTCCGCGCGTTCACTCGCTTTCCGCCGAGTTGCTCTGCGATCGGACTGTATCGAGAAAAATCGAGTTTGGGCATCGTCTTGCTGCGGCGAGGATCGTGGGACCGCGTCATTTCCTGTGAACACGGCGGTGGCGAGCGGTTGTTCTAGGCCACACAACTGAGGTGAGTTGGGTGACTAGCGAAAGTTATGGTGCGTTTTCATGTGTTACTAGCTCACGTTGTCTTGAGATCCGAAATCATAGATCATTCTTTTACCATGTACATTTGAAATATATATTTGAGAGAGCAACTAGGGGCTTTATTAAAATTTTATAACAAAAAATTCCTCTCACCTGTAATAGAACTGCCTACGTCCAACTTACGTTTTCTTGAGCTTCAAACTTCTAGATCTTTTACCATATATAGTTGAATTATGTTTTGATGAGTGCAACTAGCGGTTTTGTTAAATTTTTCTAACAAAACTTTAATCTTAGAAGTAATGGAATTTCTAACGGAAAGCGAGCTTTCGATTTCATTTGTGGAGTGACTCTTGAAATAGACCTATTTCCGCCTCGAAATAGTTGCTTTTTTTCGTGATTGCAGCAGTTGGGCACTATTAAAAAATCCTGTTTTATTTCCTGGTCCCAATATCATTTTCACTTTGTGATTGTGCTGGAGAGGGAACTAACTGCGTACAATTAATTGCCAGTGAAGTCGTAGGCTTCGGCGGCCGGAGTCATCTGAACGATTTTGGCTGTCCGAGTACCGTCGCATCGATGGCTGTGTTGACATTTCGACCATCTTTTTCGTGGTCTTCCTCAGAGTTGGTCCATACCCTGCCTGCCCTGACGTGCCCTGAGGAAGACCACAAAAGGATGGTCCAAACGTTGGCAATACAACTTTCAACGCGGCTTCCACCGGACAGCCAAGATCAGTTTTTTTATGGCCACGTTTTCTCGTTTTCTGAAAAATTTAGTACGTTGATAGCTCTACCGGTGACGAAATAACTAAACCTACACATTGCGCTTGTAGCAAAATGAGCGCGTAAATAAACTTCTGTGAATATATAATTTGGAAGAGGTAGAATTAGAGAACGAAATCCAACTAAATATTCAATTTCTGTGCAACAATCGTCGTTCTACTAATAGAAATATTTATGTATTATCAGATTCAAATTAAAGCAATTTTCTTTCCCTTTTATCAATGAATCTTTTATAGAAGGGAATACTCTCCTCTTTACTGTTTAAACTTTCTGCCTCACAGAAACCAAAGGCTCGGTATATCATTCCTCACGTGTAATTTATTTTCACGTTTCAATTTTTTTGTATTGATTTTAAAATAATTATTTCTTTGGCAATTTTTATAGTCTATTTAATGTTATTTTAATATTAATTTATAATATTTAAATTTTTAATTTCTTACACTTATAGTTGCAATGCAATCTACAAAGCTTTCTGGGTTATTTGCATTATGGTACTGTTTTCTTAACAAAGTGATTGAAGTAGTGCAGAGTCTTTCATTCATTTTCGAAATGATAACCTTGTTCAAAACAGCGAATATTTTTTTCAATTGCTCATGGGGTTCTCGGGAAAGAATTTCAGTTCAGAATGTTGAAAGGAAATTTTTTATTAGGTAATAAGTTTGCATCGCAAATTCATCGTTAAGCTATCTTCTACACATTCGTACTTGAGAGATAATTGAATATCAATATCCTTGAAAACTAAACCACGAAACATAATCATTCGGAGAAGCTTTTAATAAACCTAAGACGAAAGAGATTGTTGAAAAGGAACTTAAATTATCCCGTTACCTCCATTTTCTTTGTCGTAGCCCTTCATATTAACTTCTTATGCTATTTTGGAGAAACTGCTATATTTTATAATGACTGTCTTCAACGGGGATACTTTGGCTTGTTTGGAAGTTTTCTTTGCATTGACGAATGAAATAAACTCGAAAGCGAGGGCAACGATTCGTTCTGCTTCGCACTCGTCAGCCTTGAAACTCTTAAAAAGTATGGGCTTAATGGGCTTACTACTGTAATTGTTGTATTGCTTCAATGTTTCACGGTGAACTACTCAGAAGTCCCTAACTAGCTGTAACGAAAATTTTCAGTTTCTTTGTAAACTGACAAGTATTTAATTGAGAACATATAACACGTTCACTAGTTAACAAATATTTAATGCAATCTTACAATTTAAAGCGATCGAAATTTGTAGCTAATTTTTTTTATCGTAACTCTGGTTTATGGTGGCTTGACAAGGGTAATATTTAAAATAAAAAAAATAAGAATCTTCGCTCTAAAACTTTGAGAATTCATAATTTCTAAGTCTCTAGTTTTTTTGTAGTCAAATGTTACGAAGGTGGTAGACGGGAACATTAATCACCATGTTTGTATATATAGTGCGTTCTTTTGAGTAACTATTAAATTCTCACAATTTGCACTTTGTTTCAGGACTTCCTGAAATTTGAAAGCTCTATGAATGTTAAAATACTGTCTAAAGTTCGAATAAATTTACCAAATTACGGAGTGGAAAGGATTAAAACTCGACGGGGACTCCATAACTAGTGCTGTTGGTTGCGGGTACGCATTGAAGAATTCGCTTGCAAGCGCGATACTAACATGCATTAATTCTATTGACATTAACCTTGCATGGTATCTCTGGGTTGATTCCAATCTAGTTTATTACAAAAAAGCATGAATTTTTTAACGAAATTAAGATATTTACGAACACTATTTAGATTAATTTAGTTATAGTTTGTGAACGTTGGTTTTTCTTAAACTGTTAATACCCATATTCTTAAGAAATTAATAAAAATCGGGGGGATTCACCTCACTGATACTACAGCGGTGCTGTAGAACTGGTAACAATCGAGCTTTTCACATTGGATTCACCATAATTCGGGTTTTCTGTTATTCTAGAGGTTAGTCTTTTATTTTAAATAAACGTAAATGCCTGTAAATCAGTGAGGGGCACAATTTCTTCCTCGCGAGCTGTCTTACTACTGTGCTATCATCAGGGACGTAGCCACACAGTCATAGCTGCGGCGACGGAATTTCTGGGAGGACACTGTCGCTGGCAGATCGAGAAGTGAAGTGAAAGAGAGAAGGATTAGAATTTAATGAATCAATACGCATATTAATAGGCTGTTTTACTGTGTTTACTTGCATAAAAGCTTGCAATGTTGAGGTGTGTGGAAAAACAAACAAAAACGTAAATATACAAGACACTCTCCATAGTTACAAAAAATTAAGTTTGAGTATTAACTTCAAATACTTTTGTAGTCTGAAACTAAAAGTAGACTAGTAATTCAACATTCACACAATATATTAGTATATTCATTGAAATAAGTAGTTGCAAAGTGATTGAACTAAATAATTGGGAAATGAATTTTGAATATCAATACAGCACGTAAATACGCGCCGAAAACCGAGCAATGTGTTGTAATAAAATATACAAATTTTAGTTTATCTAGTGACCTTTTCAAACGTGTTCTTTGCAAACAGCAAGACGTAGTCAGCATGTGGAAGGGAAATGTGTAGAGGGCACGGTTGTTCTTCTCAGAGGCGAGGCTTTCGGACATCCACAGTTTTTTTTGTGCAAATATTATACTGAATTCATTTATTACTTTACTTTCAGAATTCGCATTTTAATGGTTTAAAGAGATTAATTTTCCCAATATTGAACAAAATGGCAAAACATTTTGTTTTCTTGATTAAAAATTTGTGAAATTATTTAATTTAAAACGAATTGCAAGTCGATTTTTAAATATAGCATATATAATTTGAATAAATATTCTTCAAAGAGATTTATTACACTTGCAATGCTTCTTAAGTTCACAAACTATCATGAAAATTTCGTGCATGTAAAATGCAACGTAAGTGTGAAAATAATTCGATCGCATTTACTTCACCGAGATTGTCACAACTACGATTATACGAATTTGGAACTCTCGGTAACATTCTTCACATAACATTGAGCAATGTCTTAGAAACTCTGAGAAAGACATTTTTCGCCCTCTCTAAATGTAAATGTTTATTCTTTTTAATTCAATAGCTTATAAACGTAACCTTCAAATATTTTTTCTTACTATTATACCCATCACACATTTCAATAACTCTTATTATAATGTATTTACTCGTTTACTTTACTTCTTTACCACATTTTTAAATATATTATATACCACATTAAAGCTCTGGCACCTTACCACAATGTTCAATGTAAAGTTTTCAATCTCCTATAAAATTATATAATTGAACAAGTAATAAATGATTGAAAAAAATTTAGACAATGACTTACGTTCATCTCCAGAAAACTATTGTGTAGTTTCTTCGAAGTTGTACTCCTCAACCCAGCACCAGACTTGTCATGTATAGGTACAGCACCACCAGAACTTTTAATTATCTTGTCTTAAAAACTCTTAATGGAAAGCGATATTAATTCTTATTTCCTGTACTAAGGAAACGAAATATTAGAGTAAAGTAAAATACATTTTTTTATATTTGAAAATGTTAATTGAGAATACAATTTAACATTTGGAATCAACAATATATATTGTAGTAACATTTATTCAACAGTACAATAATTAGTTGTTCACAGGTACAAGTACTGTATTAACGTACTGATTCAGGTTAGGAGGTTTAACAAGTTCATTCTCAAAATGGGCGCAGATTAGGTGTTTCAAATTATTGGTGTCTCTTGGAAAAAATATTTATACAAGGCAGAATTTAAAAAGGAAATGTATTTAAAATAAAGTAATAAGTAGCAAACTCTATCAACAAAATTCAAATCTGGGTTGTCTGATAGAAAAGCAACCATATATATTTTCGTATGAAGCCACCAGTCTTCGTTGTACTGGGAACGCTCTGCGCCTAAATTTTTCACTTCAGCGTGTATTCGTCTTATCTGTATTTAAAGGAGAAAGCGTGGGGTCAGGGGCAATTGTCCATGCTTGAAAAAATCTAGGGCTTTTGAGGCTGGCAAGCAATTTTTTCCTTCACTTCTGCATAATTTACAATCTGTTTTGTTGAAAAAATAAGCAAATAGTTTCTGATACATACATTAATGACGTAAATTATAGTGACATTGAAAATTTCATTTAAAAAAATGGGTATGGCAAATCTAAAATATTCTCTTGTTTTAAGTCTATATACGTTTTCACTTTTTATTTATTTATTTTTTTTATTATTGTAAAAGGGTATGTGACGTATGGGGGAGAAAATCATCTGCAAACGCTTTCTTGAGTTTCAGAATCCTTTTCCAACAATTTAAAAATTAATTGTTAAATAATATTAAAAATAATAATAATAATAATAACGATAATAATAATAATAATAATAATAATAATAATAATAATAATAATAATAATAATAATAATAAATTTAAAAAAGCGAAAGATTAACATTTCCAAAACTAGATATTTTCGTTTCCGAGTTACAGAAAACTTATTTGTAACGGTATATGAACTGCAGATTTGATTTTTCTCTATTGCTAATAAAATAGAAACTCACCCTAAGCTTTACTACCACTACAAGAAAAAGGAAAGCTCAAAAAACGTGCGTATAGTGAAGCTACAATCACGTCCAGAAGCAAATCAAGGGGCCATCTCAGCATTTGCTCAATGGATCAGGGAAACTGGACAAAAGCCCGATCGAGATGGAGGACATCGACCCGGAAGCTGAAGTACATTACTTGTTACAGGCGTATTAAGTCTTTTTTTAAATTATACAATACAAATGTAAACTAATTTACTACACTATATAATTGTTTCGTTTAAGTAAACATTTTTCTTTTAGACGATAAGTATAGATTCTAATTGTATAGAAACATTTCTGCAGCAGAACATATTTTTATTTAACTTAAATTTGTGTACCAATTTTAATTGTTTAATTTTATCTGGCAATTCGTTGTAAAGTAACGTACATGAATTGTATGTGGATTTCTTGTAGTGGGCTCTTGATACTGATACCTGTTGAAAATAATTTGTACGTCGTGTGTTGTAACTATAAATATCAGTATTACATTAAAATGTTCCCACCGTTAAGTCGGTTTTGAGAAATACTACAGATATGTAAATAAATAGGCAAGGCAAGATTCCAAGCTCAATGAAAGGAGCCTTGCGAATATCACGTGGATGGCATTTTTCATTATTCGTTTGATTTCCTTTTGCAATGTAAGTATCTGGGCACTAAATTATGCGCTTCCTCTGAATATTATGCCATATCACAGGCGGGAATATGTATTTGCAAAAAACACAAAATTACATCGAGAGTTTTTCCTTCATTAACTATTAATTTATTACAAAACCAATTTGAAACTTCTGAAATTGTACTCTTTATATATTGATCCTTTTTTGCAAAGAACATTCGTGTCATCGACAAACAAAAATGTTCTTGCATTTTTAATAGATGAGGGCATATAGTTTACGTTCAACAGAATGAGCATAGGACCGAAGATTGAACCTCCTAAGACTTCATGTTCAATTGGCAAGAATTTGAAAGTTTGGTAAATAATGTCCTTTCGTACCAGGACTGTATTTCTATTTAAGATCGATGTTTAAGGTACGAGGTTATCCAATCTACAGCAATACCACGAATTCCTTAAGAAGTTATTTTTGAGAGCAAGATGTTATGATTAATAACGTCATAATCTTTCGAAAGGTCTAAAATATCAGAATGGATTCTTCATTTTGGTCTATTGATGAAGCAACATATTTAATAAAAGGAGAAAATGGCAGTTTCCGTAGATTTTGATTTTCTAAAAGCGTGTTCAGACTGAAAGCGCTTCGTTATTCTTCAGCAAGGTTGTCTAGCAGGTTTCTTGAAATATAATTAGGATGCTCGTACAATGTCTTCTGGTGAGCTTGGCTCTTCGTGGTGATACTTTCATCCAGCGGGATGATGTCAAGTTCTCTGTATATCGTGTTGTCACTTACCACGGTGCGTTGCATAGTTTTGTTAATTTTTTTATCAACGACTCCTCGATTTAATGGAAGAGCCCCACAATTCAATACCATTGGTCTTATTATAGCTTTGTAAAGCTTACTGTCAGGTTTGGTTTAGGGTTTGCTGAGGAATATTCCAATTATAAAGCTAAATTTCTACGGTGTGATGTGTGATTTTTCCGACAAATGTGGAAACAATTTTATTTTCATTCTATTTATAATAACAAAAATTGTCTATCCAAGCTTCTGGAATATCTAGGAAAATATTTACTAAATGCTTACGCAAAATTCAGCAAATCTGGTTTGAGAAGAGCAAGGAGGGCTTTAATGCAAAAAAAAACTTTCTTTAGATAATGCTCAATATATTTATTTTCTCAAAGAATTGATTTTTCTCAAAGCTTAAATTTCGCTCGTACGGATAGCACAAAATCTGTTTCTAAAGTCTTGATATTTTTACGAGAAAAATCAATTTATTTCTGGTAGAAAATATCAAGACTTTAGAAAGAGATTTTTTGTTATCCGTACGAGCGTGCCATTGGCAGGGAGCATAAATTGAGAGCGTATCACTCGCAGGTGAAAAGTTTTATTTTGGCTTTAATCTGACGTGGCTTTCGTTTCTTTGTAAGGTTCCTCAAAACGCGACTGTGCGGCTACAATAAATACGGTGGCCTTCGAGGCCACGCGTAATATAGGAAACTGATTTGGGAAGCTAAAGTTCCCAAAGGGGCAGTGCTTCGTCTTCCAGCATAGGGGAAACAAAAGGGAAGTAACTGAGAAGGTGGGTGAAGGAAGGAAGTTTCTGTGGTAGCGTCTCGGACTTTTTCCGGGCTAAGTTCTATTGAATTCATCTTGTTGCACAGGCCAGTTATAATGGATCTGAAATAAAGTTGGTGGATTGTATTTCCACGTAAGTAAATCAAGTCAACACCAAGCAATCTCCTATAATAATATTCCCTCAAAGATTCATAGTTTTGTGAAATATAAAAAAGAAAACACGGGATAAATAATTTCGTAATCGGTGAGGTGGGGATTGCTTATACCCTAAATTCCAGCAAAAACAAGAACAAAGTTCTGCTCCCCTTTGACAATGTGACCACCGCCTGGTTCGCAGAACAATTGACTTGGTTGGAGGTACTCAGACTTTAGGGCCCCTTGGCGTATCCGCTCCGCGCTGGTTCAGTATCTATCCAAGGCTGGGGTACTAACAGCCACCACAGCACCAATTACGGGTTAATAAAGTGAAATATTATTACTGGTTACGTAAAGGACATAATTAGATACGAGTATATTTTATTCATAAATTACCTTTACTAAAAACTTCCATTAAATGATTAATATTTTCAGAATTTACTGGTTTTACGAGATGTGAAACCTGATCAAAATTAATTAAAAAAACATATAGGTCTATAATAAACTATTTTATATTTACTTGTTTATTTCAACATTTCAAATATGATGAATATTCCCGGTGTCCCAAAATTTCCAGCGTGTATGTGAAACAAAATGTATGTGTGTGTATGTGAAGAAATAAATTAAAAGAATTATAATCTTTCAGAATGAGTAACATAAAAAATTTAATTTGTACTAATGTGCGTAAAGGGTTAAACTACTTACGTGCATCCTCCGTGTTTGCAGGCCAGAATAATTCTACAGAATGAATAACATAAAAAAATGTAATTTGTACGAGTGTGTAAAGGGCTAAACCACTTAGAAGTTAGTGAAGAAATTTGTGTTAGGTGAAAGGCATAGCCTGGCTAAGTTCTTTGTTTGTTGGCAATTAAAGCAAGACACTTTATCATTTGTGAAAAGTATCCTATATATTGAGCTGTACTAATATATAATAGTGGATACATTTGGTAGACCAACATGTTAATAGGAAACATACTCTTCTCTGCGGAAACTCATCGTATGGGACAACTCCTGACTAGGAATGCCAGCTTTTGTTGGGATAGCGCTAAATGCACTGAGCACATATACATGACATACACGCCATTTGAACAGGCATGACACAAGCAAATTTTCATGTATGTTTTAATTTATTTTAAATTAAATATATCTTTTGAACTCAAATAATACAACAAAAGCAATGTGGAATATAATAAAAAATACTACCAAATCAACTAGAAAACCCGTAGAGAATGTTGTTTTAAAATATAACGGTATAAATGTGAACGATCCGGCAACAGTGGCTAATCTCTTTAACCAATACTTTTCGAGAATTGCTGCCGATCTCACTAAGGATCTTCAGCCACAAAATTCAAAAACAGACAGGTCACCCAAAATTTTAGACACAATGTTCGTTTCCGAAACTTCTTCCTATGAAATTCTCAAAATAATCGGTAAACTAAAAAATAAATATTCGTCCGGTTTAGATGAATTCCCGGATTCCTTGTTAAAGACTTGTGCGTATGCCATTATACACCCGTTAACTCACATATTTAATGCATCTTTATGCAATGAAACGTTTCCAGATATTTTCAAAACCGCTAAAATTAAGCCGCTTTTCAAAAAAGGCAACAAAAATGAAATTCAAAATTATCGGCCCATTTCTCTTCTATCAGTTTTTTCAAAAATGTTAGAGAGACTTTTTTACGTACGAATGGAAACCTTTCTCACTAAACACGACGCGCTTTCAGATTGCCAACATGGATTTAGAAAATAAAAATCAACGGAAACAGCTATATTTTCTTTTCTTAAAGATGTCGCCTCATCATTAGATCAAAACGAGGCACCTATTGGATTATTTTTAGATCTCTCAAAGCTTTTGACATCATTGATCATGACATTTTACTTTCAAAATTACCTTCATATGGAATCCGTGGTATTGCTCTAGATTGGTTATGTTCGTACCTTAAACAACGATCTCAGAAAGTTGAAATACCTTACTGGAATGATGGAACATTACGTACGCACCTTTCCGACTCTTGGCCCATTGCATGTGGAGTTCCTCAAGGATCGATTTTAGGCCCTATTCTGTTCCTACTTTACGTAAACGATATGCCCTCGACGATTCGAAACGGAAGAACGGTTCTCTTTGCGGATGATACGAAAATCCTTTGCAATAAAGAAACCCTAAATAGTACAATATCAGATGTTTCAAATTGGTTCCGAAATAACAAATTAATAGTAAACGAAAAGAAAACGGTTTTAATGCAGTTTTCCATATCAAATAAACAATTCTGTGCTCCATTGAAAATGAACAGTGTACCATTGACTGATGTTAATGCAACAAAATTTTTAGGTCTCTCAATTCAGTCAAACCTTAAATGGAACGTCCATTTAAATGAATTGAACACAAAATTAAGTTCATTATGCTATGCGTTCAGAATTCTTGCAAATTCAGTCAGCCTTCATACTGCTCGTTGTGTATACTTCGCAAATGTTCATTCCCGCCTGAGATATGGCATCATATTCTGGGGAAATACATCTTACAGCTCCCAGACTTTTAGATTACAAAAACGAATTGTACGAATAATAACCAAATCCCACCCACGTGATTCATGTAAGCCTCTTTTCATTAATCTAGGAATTCTACCATTACCGTGTCTTTTTATTTACGAATCTGGTTTTTGTAAAAATTGACTTGCTCAAGAACGGGAATATTTTTTCAGAAAATGCCGAAGTCT
>BLKR01007698.1:0-32788 GCA_011170035.1 Teleogryllus occipitalis
TATGACCAATATTTAATTAGTATCGAAATTATAGAGGATTGAATCATAAGTTTATAAACGCATTGTATTCAACTTGAGTATTCAAACAATTACTGGTTTTTATGAATAGAGTTTCAAAAACAGATCTTTAATATTGTCTTGGTTCTATATCCAAATCATCCACATCTGCAAAATACATGTTAAGGCCTATTTCTACACGGTGTGTGTATATTGAATGATGTTTCTGTGTGACTTCTTTGATGTTTCTGTTGTGTTCTGAGACTTAATCCTCTTGGTCTTCCCAATGTCCACTTTATGACATTCCCAACATTTTATTCTGTAAATTAAATTGTGCAATTCAGTTCTCTCCTATTCATCTTTTAGATTTAACTCAATGCGTTTCTTGTTCATACTATTCTATAATGAAAAATTAAATTTAGTATAACTCATCTTTTAAACAACTATTTATTTTGGGGATAAATAATAGAATAATAAAATTGGAATGTTAGTGTGAATTATTCATGTTAGGATTCAACGTCTTGTCTCAAATTTTGGATGGAACTTAACTCTTTGTTGAGTATGCTTGTGCACAATTTTGAGCGAGTAATTCTTCAAAAATAGAATTTCTTTAGCTTTAAGTAAATTATTATAATGCAAGTCAAGTGCAGAAAGTTCTAAGGCTCTGTCAACTAGATTATAGGCAACAGCGCTCTTCATAGCTACAGGATAGTAGGCCCAAAAATTTAATGTAAGGTCTGCATACACAGGTTTCGGGTACCAATTTGTAGTTAAACTATTTTCATTCCGAAAATTGGTTATATCCAAAAAGTTGACGCGTGATCTTTGTTATACTTCTCTATTTACATTAGATAGTTTTCACCAAGTACACAAGGGGATTTGGCTGTACATTCGCCCGCCTTCAGAACGATGGCTTAATTCACTCAGTTACACATTATGAACAGTAGTTAGAAATTCTTTGTATAAATTCGTACAATTTTTCGTCTTTAATGATAGCGGAATACTATGAATCTTTCGTGAAAACTATTTCTAACTTTCACATAATGAAAATATATTCAATTAGAAAATCCAACCAGTTGATACTGCTAATAAGAATATTGTTTGGAGAGCGACGCTCATTTGTTATAGAAGCTGTGATTCAAATCATCAACTGCCCTCAACGCTCTGTACTGCAAGGTTTTGTGCGGACAATGCATTTTTTTGAATGTCCAGTTAAAAATTTGCCACATCTTTGCATGTGATGGAGCTTTTTAAAATAATTACTGGTTGAATGATTTTGGCATTAATATTGTTAACTGTAAAATTTCTACTTAAATTTTAGATATTGATTTAATTATATATAATTAAAATATATATTATATATTAAAATTTAATATATATTATTAGTTGTAATATATATTATAATTCTATATAACTTTTCCTACCACTTCGTGAGTTGAGAATTTCTGAGAACATTCTAGATCACACCATCATACCACGTGAGTCTTGGTCTACCTCTCTTTCTATGCATTGGCACCTGCCACCTCAAAGTTTGTAATGGTCATCTTTCCTCCGGCATTCTTCTAAGATGACCACACCATTTTAACCTTCACCCTTCTATTGTATCCGAAATGCAACCCATTTGCTGCTTTATATTTTCATTCCTGATTCTTTCCATTAACGTTACGTTACAGCTGCGTCTCCAAAACTCCAATGAGTTTCCACTTCTTCTTATTACTTTTTGAGATCTCCCACAACTCAGCACCATGCAGTGATATACTTTCCACAATTGCTTTATAAATTCTAATTTTCACTTTCTTAGAAATATTTTTATTTCATATTATTGAATGCAATTGCCGAATAGGAGATTTTCCTTGCCGAATGCGATGTTTAATTTCCTCTTCATTGCCCCTTTGGTCAGTTAAAATTGTTCCTAAATTATTATACGTCTGACAACAGTTAACAACCGAGCCATCTTCCATTACTAAATCTTTTCCTGTCCCTCCTACCATCATGTACTCTGTCTTCTTGAAACTGATTTTCAAGCCTCCTTTTCCATATTACTCATTTAATTTCCTTAACATATAATGTGCATCATCTTCATCCTCTGCGAATATCACTCGGTCATCTGCAAAATTTAGTGAATGCAACATCGTCTCTTAATTTTATTCCCATCCTTTCACATTTTATCTTCCAAATTTTTAGAGCTTCTCCTAGATATATTTTGATGGGAGTTGTTGCAATACAACACCCGTGTCTTAGCCCTTTATTTATTTTGATTTCTTTTGATATGCTATTTCCTAATTTGACACAAGCGATATTGTCCGATTATAACTCTCCGATGGCCTTAATATATATGCTATTAATATGTTGGTTTTACATAATCATCCACAATTTTGAAAGGGGGACACTGTCGTACGCCTTTTGCAAGTCAATATAAACTAGATGTGTCTCAAGGTTATGCGCCAATCGCTTGTCTGTAACTTGTCGGATGTTAAATATATTATCTATACAGGATCTACCTGCACGAAAACCACTCTGTTCTTCCATTTCATTTATTTCATTTTTCAATCGGTTTTTAATAATTTTATCGTATAATTTACCAAGGGAACTCAGGACGGTTATACCACGGTAATTGGAGCATTCCTCCTTATCTCCTTTTTTAAATATATTAGAGATGTAACCCACTTTAAGGACTTCAGGTATCCCACGGCCCCTGAGGCATGCATTACATCATTCTGAAAGCTGTTCAAACAATACCGTTGGGACTGATTTTATTAGTTCAGTATTTATCCCACCGGGTCCGGGAGCTTTACCGCTTTTGAAACTTTTCCCCATTTTCTCAACTTCAGTGGATGATATATCTTCTACCTGATTGTCAGATGTATCCTTCGGCTGATATCGAGTGCGGTATTCTACACGGTGTTTCTGCAGAAGTTCTTCATAATACTTTGCCCAGTTATCTAGGCTTATAAGCTGCAAATGTCCATATCTCACTTCATTTGTTCTCAGTTGTTTCAACACTCTCCACGCCTCCCGTGATCTTGAGCTTCCAATAGTGTTACTACTTTCTTGACACTTTATGTCCCACATGTCATTTTTGGCTTTTATAATCTCCTTTTTTACCTCTCTACACATTCGTGTGTAAGTTTTCTGTCTTTTAGTTCATGGGTCGTCAGCCACTTTTGACAGGCGTTTTCCTTCACCCGTACCCTTTCAGCAAATTTATCACTCCACGAATACGTCCCAGTTCTCTGCTGCTTCCTTTCAATTTCCCCCGAACCTTCGTATGCCGCTTCTGGCATGTATTTTGTCATATCTCTGTACATTGCTTTTGGAGAGGAGTCATCCTCAATTTGCAACTTCCTACTGAGCCTTAGTTTATACAAAAACAGGATTGATGGGTCTTCTAGTAAACTCACTTTGTATTTAATATCTATGCCTTTTCTTCTACAGTCTCCTTCTTTTATTTGATCCTTTACTTAGCCATTTTGGGAAGGGAAAAGACATTGGGCTCGCAAAATGAAGTGGTCAGATCCGCAATCTGCACCTCTGTACACTCTATATTCCTCCACTCTGATCTTATTACTTAAGCCGTGCATCGTCCTGGTAATTGAATTCTCATAATTGTCAACAATGGATGAACAAAGTAAGTTTACACATTCAGTATCGTCAATATGTCTATTTGAAAATAAGTTTCTCATAATTGGTTCATAATGGTAATCATTTTTCAGTTGAAATTTGCAATATTGGAGCAGGATTAAAGACACCATGTTCGAAAGTTGATGTTACTATTTACAGTGACTTGTCAGATTTGAATAAAACTGTATTTAAGCTAAGAAGAGGCAACATGTTAAAATTAATAAACATATAAAGATGTTTAACGCTCATCAAACCGTATGATTCTTTAGGATTGGACAGTTTTGAACCTACGTATCAAATCTGGCTTATACATGATAAAAAGTACATCTGCAAGTACAGTACGAATCAACGACATTGTTTTGATCCGTATTCAAACCACAGGAATAAATCGTCGCCTGACTTCGAGCAATAAGTATAGATGCCGCGGTACAAATGAAAAATAATCTGTACTTGCTCCTGGCATGAAAATTTGTACATGTCGGACGGACATTGACAAAAAAGTGGCTTTAGTGCTTGAGGATAAGAATCAACCAACGACTTCAAAAGGAACTACAGCTGACGATCAAACTAGGTCTCGCAGAATTTCCGAGTTACAAGAACTTGGCAGTTCCTTGTCACTAAGATCAGGACGTGACTCTCAGAAGTTTTCTCAGGAGTCTAAGTATTCAAGTGAAGATTCAGAATTTTGTATAGAAAATATTAAAAATATCTTGACTTTTTGCAAATATCACCAATCGAATTGTCAAATAAGCATGAACATACCAAAAATAACTATCTTAAGCGTAAATTAAATAAAATAACAGAGAAAATTAGTAAAAAGATAAAAACATCGTACGATCTCGGCGACCATTTTGACTTTTCAGCAGTAGAAAGAAAAAAAAGTAAGTTCGTATGATATTACAATGAACAATCTAAAATGTGCGATCGAGTCTTGTAATTATGATTCGAAAATTCGTTTGTTGTCGATAGTTCCAAATTTACAGAAACAGTCGGTACAAGACAATCTTAGTCTTACGAGAGCAACTGCGAATGCTGATAAAGAACTCGTTCAAGAAAAGGAAATTTTTTCTATTCCAGATCCGAAGTGCGGAACTAACGTCTGTTATCGATTTCTATTGTGACGAGACGAGCATAAACTCGAAAAAAAATTCTACCTGGCAAAAGAGATTGTGTAAATATTGGCAACAAGCAACATAGATACAACTGTTGTTATTAAGTTTGCGAGAATTATGTCATGGTTTTAAAGAATTGAATACAGAGAGCCACATAGGAATTTCAAGATTCTGTTCTTTTGGGACCAAAATGGTGCGTTCTTGCTGGAAGTCTAGGCACGCATTGCATCTGCGTTTGCACAATACACCAAAACGTGGAACAATTGTATATCCTCAGCAAAAAAAATTAAGATTAAAGAAGTTATCACATGTGTTGTATGCGATACCTCAAATCAGCAGTGAATGCTATTAGAATGTCCAAAATGTCCAATCAACAATGACGATGCATCTGATGTTATACTGCGACTTCTTTTTAACGATGAGGATGTGAATGAAGATAAGACAATAGAAGTAAAGCAATGGACAGGCACAGATAGGTCAGAACTTTTGTCACGGAATCTATCAATCAGCGAACTTCTTGAACTTGTCAAAGATTTCATTGCAAAACTCATTCCACATGATTTCTTGACCAAATAGTAATTTATGCATTTGAATAATTTAAAGTCATCGCTCTCAGAAAATGCTTACATTGTATTGTGACATTTCAGTTAAAATTGAAATTTGGTTTTGCAAAATGCAATTTTGTTACGACAGGTTTGACAAAAAATTTGGATTCCTCGGGAAATTTCCCATAAGAATCATCACCATATTGTGACCATATTGTTTAAACGAACTTGCATTGTATAAATCCGTAATCTAAAAAATAATGATCGAAAAAATTAAATTATAAAAAAGAACTTTTTTCTCTAGTAGGTATGGTCAACTGAATAAACTAGAAACTTCTAATTTAAAGGTATTTGATGAGGAATTCGAAAATCATGTTAGTTTTTAAAAAAAAATTCACCTATCTCACGTCATGTCGAGTTGGCGTAAAATTATCACTATCACATTCATAACAGTTTTGTGAATAACTTGTAAAGAAAACCAGTTGTCTAAGATTAACACAATTGGAGCTTATAATTTGAGTTAACGTTTAATAATTTGAACCTGAAACCGGGAAGACGAGCCGAATAACCCTAAGCCATGTGA
The DNA here is from genome assembly GCA_011170035.1 of Teleogryllus occipitalis. Taxonomy (NCBI): domain Eukaryota; kingdom Metazoa; phylum Arthropoda; class Insecta; order Orthoptera; family Gryllidae; genus Teleogryllus; species Teleogryllus occipitalis. The sequence goes on from BLKR01007698.1 coordinate 5,859, forward strand.
ATTGGCAGCATAGCAGCTTGCGTTAGAATGAGTGTCACATAAAATTGCCTTGGATGGAAAGAGAGCAATACTCCATAAGGCTCTGTACTGCAATGAAATGTTCGGATGCACAATAGCTAAGTGCACAAAGCACTCTACTGAATCGTGCGAGATATCCCGAATTGCAGATGGCTGCACTTACGTGAGTGGTGTCCTGGCGTACGTCTTCCGGCCGGAGAGTGGTGTCACATTAGAAAACGACGTCTGTGATTTTCGCCACCAGAACACAGACAAGAGAGAGCTTTTACACTCAACAAAGTGGTCCCTCGCGCTCAGCCAGCGAAGGGCCGAGCCAATCGCCCGCCCGCGCAGAAAGGTTTCCTCGTCTCGCTGCGAGTGGCTTCGGGCTGTCGCTCGGCAACGCCCTGGCGCCCGGCTACCTCCCCCACTGCGAGTCCCTCGGCCGCGTGGCCTTCTTTGTTGGAGCAGCTATGACGCCACTGAATTCTAGAAAGTGCTAGAGACCCGTTTAGAATATTTTCCACGTAATCTAAGATTCAATCAACACACCATTGATGATAATATATTTTCAATTATAGGAAATATCTTTTAAACTTAATTTTTTTTAAATTTATTTAACTTTGTACTTTAGTTTGTTAATATTTTAGTGCTTAGTGTATGTCTGAATGAAAGGAATAATCTCAGCAAAAGTTGAAAAAACAAAAACCATCAGCTTAACGTAACATTAAACTAGCCAGGTCATAGACACAATTTACGCTTACAGGAACTTGTAGGTTGTTTCGTAAAAATACTAAGAAAATATAGTAGTGCTTAACTCAATCAGTTTAAAATATCTTAATTATTTCATATTTCTTTGTCCTTTATTCTGCGATGGCTTGTTGAAAACCACGACGTCTAAGTGTTTTCGTAATCAGAAGAAGTACCTGGCGTTGCAAAATTGTTAAATGTTTTGCAGGGTAAAGCTGGCTTTACACTTGCAAGGAAATAGCGAGCAATATTATTTCGCAAGAAAAATTACCAACGTAGCATTGCGGCAATAATTAATTCCGCTGTTGGCAACATTTCTAACTAGATATTCCTGTCGTAATGTAAACTCGTGTGTTTACGTCTTCGGAAAGATATTGCTGGCTGTTGCTGGGAAAAGAATTAGGTTGAAGTCTGAGCAAGGTGTTAGAACAAGCCAGCAATGACCACGGCCTTTTTCGCAAAAAAGTAGTTAAGGTAGTATATAGACGTATTATTTTGCATTGTAATATGCGTTTCTTCGTAAAATGGGTTTGTGGAAAAGGTTTAATACAATATGATTAGGTAATGATGATTTGGTGCTTTTTGCTGACAAATGTTTGTTTTATGTGGAAAGTATTTATATTATCGAAATAAAATTATCAAACCTCCTTTGTTCTTATATTTATCTATTGCTTATATTAAAATTGCTTAATATAAACCAAATTACTTAATAGTAGATTTATTAATCTTTGACAATTAGACAATCGTAGACAATTAATCATTGTCACTTTCTTCAATAACTTGGACCACGCAACTGTTTATAAATAGTCTACTGAAAATTCCAGTATTTTTTCAACATTTCCATTTTAAAATACCAGTTTCACAATTTTCGCCAAGTAGCGTGTGCCAAATGTGTATTTAAATGATCGCAGCTATGTGGGAGCAGCATCCGAGGGTGCCACTTTCCTTCGCACGTTGACAAATCGCTTCCCTCCCTTTATTCTCAAGGTGGAAAGAGATGAGTGGGTTCCTCCGGTGCATCGATTTTTGCCCGTTCTGCGCAGCACCAGTTTCTGTCACGAACCACGAACCATTTAAATACTTCGTTTGAAAAGCAAGACCAGACGTCGGCCACCATTTTTTATGGAGAAGTGTTGAGAAACGTTTTTTAATTAGCATAAATGGACAATGTTCAACGGTGACTGGCCAAAAATAACACGATGAAAGGGTAATTGCTATAAAAGATGTAATATTTAAAAAATACTTATCTGTTTCTGTTTCAAGGACTTGTAACTGTGATAATTTTGGCATTTATAATTCACGTAAATGTTACGACGCACACTGATGCCTGTAGCTCATTGGCTGAAGTCGGATGCGCAAGATGCCATCCATCTCTTTCCACTATGTATTTCCACCATCTTTCCACCGAGGATATTCCGATTGAGGTTGATACATAATCGACGTAACACCGATAAGATTTTGAGTTCATATGTCGTGTTTAAATCTTTCTTTAAATATCGGTTAAACCATTTTTTCAATCACATTTATTAGCGAATTTCAGATTTTTAAACTGAACTAAATTGTCTTCATTTTTTTTCACTACCGTTCACATTGTTTAAAAATTTCAAAACAATATATGCTATAGAATGTTATAAGACCCATTTTACGAAAAAATCGAGACAGTCCTCCAACGTTATTACGTCGAAAATTAATTTCAAAAATGTATTTATTTTTTTCTACATGTATTTGGCGTCCAAATTCGTTGACAAAAATAGCTTATTGAACTATGATTCCCCGTCTATGCATTTTTTCAGCCTGATACACGCAATAGACACAAGTAAAAAGTAAAACATGCAAAATACGTTTCTCGTATCTCTGCAACAGATTGCCCCATAATTCTGATTTTTTGTGAATCAACGTCATTTTGTATTCTCTTTCATATGAGCATCGCTATTATCGATTGGCTTTGCGCTCACTTTTTACCACATTATTTGGCTATACCCTTTGGCAACGTTGAAAAGTACGACGAACGAAGGCCCGTGTCAAAATAGAGCGTTTGGGGAGTCGCAGGCATCTTTCGTCACGTTATAAAACAAGAAACTTACTAACAAGAAATACGTTTTTACAAAATAATAAAGACATTCTAGATCAATATAATATTGTGTATCAAATATCTTGTCAGGATTGCTAATTTACGTATATAGGCCAAAGAAATTTGAACGAATTAATGAGCATAAAAACATTAATCAGCATTCAAACAAACAAAACTCATTAACCAAACATAGAACTCCACTTGATGACCGATTTGATTTTCAAACGTACTTATTATAGACCATCTATCTATATATTTAAAAAAATAAGGTATTCTGCCATGGCTTCGTTTAGAGCTTCTACTGAACCGATTGTAGTATTTTTTCCTTTAAATGAAAGAATGTGATCCCTAGACGTGTTATCAGATATTGTTTGTGTTGATTCACCAACATTTACGGTGTAAATTAATTAATTAAATAATTCTTTAATAGTACGCTTATCAATAGTCAATTGTTTTCTCCCAAAGGGTGGCTGTTTTAAAATTGATACACATGAGTTGATAGATGTGAGTCCTCGCCGCTTCATGGTCGCGCTGCTTGATGTTTTGTTTTGATTGTTGAGATTTGTTTACAATTCGTCAAGGTTTTGTTTCAGTGTAATAATTGCATTGTGGGGATTGCAGTTTGCATGTATTTCCTTTTATAGTGTATATCGTAGACAACATTCGGACAGTGGGTTTTATTCGCTTGTAGTGAAGTTGTTCACAGATTATGTCGAATTCCGAATCGTTGCCCACGCGCCCCAAAAGACGCAAACGTTGACTGGGAGCAGGGAAAGAGATGTGTCGTGATAGTGAGGTCATTTCGTTCTCTGTTGGGTCATTGTCTATGAAATGTCAGTTTTGTTCTACTTTGTACTTTCCATGTAAGAGAAATTCTGTAAACGAGTTTACTGTGTTGCTAAAATGGGAAAATAAGTTTACCTTCAAGCAATATGCCAGAAGAAATCAAACAGTAGTTTATAGGAGATTATGACACATCAAAAAACTAGAAACAATATCCGTCAGTATCATAGTGCTCTTTCTTTTGTGTAATTTGGTGCCGATATTGCATTGCCACCTGGTTATGGGCCATACGCGTTCAAAAGTTTGGGAACTCATCACAGAATATTTTCATTATACCCTGAAGATTCAAACAATGCAACATATTGTGAACATTAATCTGGGCACAATATTTTACATTTATCTCAGATCACACCGTCAAATTTTGACGGGTTCTCACTAGTAGAAGTAAAATTTTACCAGAATGATTTCAGAAAATTTATATAAAAATTAAAATGACACAATGAATACAAAGTTGAAAGTAGTCAAAATTATAGTATTTATAACAAAGTATTACATCAAATAAAAGACAAAATATAGAAATTTTATTACAAGGTATATAAATCTCTGTCTCAAAATTTTTTCCCATTTCTTATTTAAATTCCAATATATATTGTATCCTAACGATCCTCCACGGAAGGGGATAAATGGCTTCCATTATTGATGTTGGACCTTTTTCTTACAGGGAGTAGGAAAAGATTTAACTAGAGGTACTACAGAAGCACATTCTTTCTCGCGTTATTAGAAACAGCTACATAATATTGCAACATTGCATTTTCTGCGCTACTAACTCCTCACTTATTACTTGAAAACAACTAATTCAACCAAGAAGGGAACAACGTACTGTTACCAGCGCGGCATTGTCAAAACTATGCACATTCGCTTGGCTAATAATATCAATTCAGTAATTATAATATTCGCAATTGACATCAAAATATTTACGAAACTTCTAGCTTCTCACTTGTTAGTTGCCTCTAGTAATTTCGTCATATTTTCGAAATATTTACGTATACTTTACACCACGAATACATTCAAAGTCAAGTAATCCCAATGTCCTACTGTTCATTTCATAAAGAAAACATTTCAATATGTTGTAGCCGTCAAAATGACGGCGTCGGTTGTTCTTGTGTTAAGTTAATTTATTGCCGCCATTTTATATATTCACAACGCCTCAAATGAAGTGCATTGATTGATTGATTGATTTTTTCGTGTTTCCGGGCGCGTCAACTGATTCAGTCATTAGTCCCGTTAGTTAGTGCATGTTTTTTCTCGGGAGATGGCGGTGATTTTCCCCCGCTGAATGGTGAGATCCGGCGCCAACCTACCGTCGGCTAGTGAGGTTTCCTCCTCACCAGGACTCTCCCACCACCAACTGGGCACCGCCCCAGTTGGGACTAGCTCTAAGCTCCCGGCCGGTGCCCCGGAATATGTGGTAGTGTAGTGCATGTTAGTGTAAGTGTGTGTGTAAGGAGAGAGGATAGGACAAGGAAGAGGAAGGACAGATCGCGCGCGGTCCGTGGCCCGTTTGGTACCGTAGGGTACTGTTCCGGCATTCGCCTGGTGTTGATCGGAGAAACCACGGAAAACTACCGATCAGAGCAGCCGGCCGCTAGAATTCTCCTCCAGACAGCAGCTGAATTTGACCTAGCTGAAAAGCTAGTGTCGAAAATCCTGCCGCCGTCAGGACTCGAACCTAGAACCTCCCGGTTAGAGGCGCTGCAGTGACATCAGTTGATGCACTGAGCTACCGCTACCGGTACCAAATGAAGTGCAGGAAAATATAACTTTAAGGTAGTAGATTCGTTAGATCAGCAGCGGTGAAGAACCCCCAAAAATACATTAAATGAAAATAAAATCTCTGTTCTTGCAGATGGTAAGAAGCCATTTTGCCTTTACAGGCCTAATTTTTTAATAAAAGAATTATAAATTAGAAAAAACTATTGTGGACATAATTTTTGTAAGTTATTGAGCATGTTTCACGGTTAATGTAGCTTTTTCTTGTATTCAATTCGCATTAAGTTTTTTAAGGGATCAGATGATATTAAATGGTATATAACATACATCACCGAACATTCTGAGGAGTAATTTATAAAAAACGACTGTGAAAGTAATCGGAATTAAGGACGTGTTGGCTCTCGGCCCAAAAGTTACATCATCAATAAAGTTAATTAGTTAATTAAACAGCTGTATCTTATCACCGACACCATCTCCATGTTCGACAAGAACTAGCTTCTCAAATACCAATGTGGCATTGTTGCGAAATTTTTCTACATTTAGCAACAGGATTTATTCAACTTTTCGTTACCAGGGCCCGGAAATAAAAGTGTTGTGTTGAAAATTTGCCGTTTCCCAGCGAATGAGAAAAACAAACTTAACTTGTCATCACAGAGTGAGAATGTCACGTCAACCAGCAACATTCCATATTATATTATCCCACAATGCGCGACATATCACTGTTATGCAAATTTTGTGCGTACAGTTTAATCACTTTTTAGACGGTTTTTTTTATTTTATTTTTGAAAAATTTACTATTAAATAACTTCTTTAAGATCTGTAGGGGGCTCTGGGCCCTGGCCCCTCGGGCTTTAACATGACCTTGCATACAGTGGCACAGTACTTTAGGTGAAGTACCTTAAGTTCTTACACTTGAATTATGTACAATGGTCACTGCACGTTTCAATAATTACAGTGGAATACTCCAAAGTCAAGAAAAATAAACTTGCCTTTGGATCTTTCTACTAAAAAACAAAAAGGTCATGAATATTTATAAAAGAAAGAATAAAAATGAAATAACAAATAATTCCAGAACAAATAATTTCAAAAGTGAGCTCTCAAGGTCTCATTACAAAAGCAAAACAAAACATACAAGCTCTCATTCAATTTTTAGATTCATTTCCACGCAGAAATTTATGCATATGTCAAATTGAACAAAATACACATAAGGAATTTCATTTCAGTTGGTCCAAAAATACTTTTTGAAAAATAAATACATACAATTTCAATAAATAGAGATGTGTAATACTATTTTGCTTTCTAAAATTAATCACAAATAATTTGGTGCCAAACTTACCATATATTGTTGCAAGTATTCTCATTTAAATTTTCAATCTCCCGGTTCTTGGTTAATTTTGAGAATTCACCATCCCGAATTAATCCAAATAACTTGCCTGCAAAATAATAACTCCTTTATATATATATATATATATATATATATATATATATATATAACCACAAAAATAAAAATAAATTAAATACTGTTCCCGAAAGTTACTTTGGGCATGGAATAAATATATTTTATTATATAATTAATTTTTATTATTAAAACTGTAAACAGTGAATGACATGTTAAAACAGTATAATCTCCATGAGTTTTTTGAGCTCTAGTATCCCTACACTATCCTTTTACTATTAATAATCTTTACTTTATTATATATTGTAATCGCTTTCATTAAATTCACTTGAAAGAAGTGAAAAGTGTGCACTTGTCTACTGCAAAAATTCATTGAAGGAAACTTTTTTTGTATACCAGCATTATAAACAACCCTTTTTCATTAACAAAATCATGCATAATATGGCATATTGTGGCATGAATAATTACGTCATCGTTATTTCTACACCCAGTATGAGTCATCACCGACACAATTGACACCCCCTCCATTTATCATTGATCAATCAAGTTATGGAGTGGTACCATGTAAGTAGATTTAGTGTGCACGGTAAAAACAAATTTATTGTGAAAAACATTGCATTTTTAAAATATAATTTATTAACTTATTACTCCTTTAAAAAATTATATGTCACTTTTATACGGTAATATTTAATACTAATAACGAAGAACTTCTAATTAGATTTTATGAAAATGAATAATAATAGTACATGTGGATAAATTTGTCAAAGACACTCCAGAAGAAGAAGACAGAATGTGCCTTGTTTTCATCCAATGATGAGACGACATCTTTAAGAAAAGAAAATATAGCTGTTTCCGTTGATTTTGATTTTCTAAATCCATGTTGGCAATCTGAAAGGGCGTCATTTTTACTGAGAAAGGTTTCCATTCGTACGTAAAAAAGTCTCTCTAATATTTTGGGGAAGAAATGGGCCGATAATTTTGAATTTCATTTTTGTTGCCTTTTTTTTAAAGCGGCTTAATTTTAGCTGTTTTGAAAATATCTGGAAACGTTCCGTTGCATTACGATGAATTAAATATGTGAGTTAACGGGTGTATAATGGCATACGCACAGGTCTTTAACAAAGAATCCGGGAATTCATCTAAACCGGACGAATATTTATTTTTTAGTTTACCGATTATTTTGAGAATTTCCAAGGTGGCCAACGAACCTGGAATCCTTGAAAACCGAAAAAACGGGAATTTGAGAGAGCCTGGAAAAAACGGGAAAAATTCGGGAATTTTTGAAAACCGGGAATTCTTCGTTATTTGTATTTTGAGCATCAGCTGCATTGCATAAAATTGCATTTGAGAAACGATAGTATAAACGAACGACGCCTTTAATCACAGCCTGGCTTTCTACTTACATAACTGAAACAGGAGTCCACTCAAATTATGTTCTTGGAACATCGATTTTGTAAAATCAGTCGCTTCTTATCTACTACTCTCTAACACTTCTCTTATTCATTTTGCATGCAGCTTGCGATCAGTTGAAATCCGTTTGTTCGTCAGAAGAAAAAGAATTTCATGTAACTTCCATTTATTTTAATACGTATTTCGGTTTGTTAGGTAATGTTTTACATAATTTCACTCTTTTTAAGTGCATATTTTTTATATTTTACTTTTTTTATAGATATTTTTGCTTATTAAAGTTTTACTGCATATTTTGACGGCTTAAAATCATATCTCTAATTATGATTCTTAGAAATAAAATAAAGGATTCTTTTGTTTTTACAGTATCTAATCCCTCGTGTTATATACATTGTTTTATTGTGAAATGTTTCATTTTCTTTTTTGATGACGAAACCACTTGTTAAAATGAAATAAAAGTGTCAAAAATGTGAATTATATTCATTGCTTGTATCAGCATTATTGTAAATCCCGACCCATGATACATGTAGCAACTACTCTATGAATAATTTTGATTGTGTGTCTCGAGAGGGCAAAATGCGGCGCCCGAATGTAAACGGAGATAGCCGAACAGGCCAGCGAGCCGAGCGGTTGTCGAGCGACCCCGATCGGACTTCCATGGCGCGAAGCTTTAATTCGACATTTGTCAGAAATTTATTTTATTTTTATTTTACAGTGGCCGTGAACATAATTAACTTGCATTCGTTAGAAATTTTGAGCGTTTAAAATTAAAACTATTGATCTGAAGAATTATAATTAATTGGCAGTACTGCTTATATTTTTATGCTATTTTAATAATTTGTTTTCTTCTCCACATCACTTGATTAAAGCAATCTTTCGCGCTTTTTTAAGTGATATCCCCAGTAAGCCTAAATCCACTCTCTAAAATACAAATAAGTTAATATATAATAATATATCAGTAATACATACATGACTGAATACATTGTTTACATTTAGCAAACAAACTACGCAAACGTGTATTTTTTGTGTCAGTGTTCGCATTTCTTGTAATGGTAAGAATTTAGGCACTGTTGTCACTGAATCCTAAATCTTTAATTGCAATTTCATATCTAGTAATTTTGATTACCTACTTTGAATCAAGTATAGTCCAAGAAGGTACATTAATTGTAATATCTAAGCTGAAGGAATTAATTAAATTAAGAAACTGTTCTTGCTCGCAAGATTCCGCCAGATACTCTATGTTAAAATCTCCACTTACAATGAATTCAAAAGAGCGTTTACTGACTTCGTTTAGAGTTACTGTCTCTGTAGATTGCTGTCTGTATGATTGTAGAGTTTAGTCATTCAGTCTGCGGCTAGTAGAAGAGAGTAGAGAATTGTAATGGGTGTTGTTATTCTTTGTGCGCGTGTGTATTACAGTAAGTTTTATATAAAGAAGTAATGTCTAAAAAATCTAGCGTTACAAAATATCAGAGAGCGTATGGACATTCTTTTCCACGGGTCGCACCTGATCTAAAAGTTAACACAAATGCATTTCGCACTTGGTGCAAAATCACTATAAATATAATTACAATGGGGAAAAGTGCGCTAGAAAGCCACTTTAAATCGGCAAAACACAAAATCGCGTGTGAAAAGAGGCGTAAAAGTGTGCCTTTAGATATGTTTCTCCAGCGTGGGACTGTTTCAAGGCCAGAAACTTCCAGTTCTTCTGGCAACGGAAGATAACAAGGTAACACATATAATATTTATTTTCAAAACCAATTAAATAAAACTATTGTACTAGGACATATAATCTGTAGAAATTGCTTGTAATACCTTCAAGTATGCAGTAGTATGTTAGTTGTTTTGCAAATTGAGAGATTATCGTTCTATGCGATAGGTCATATTTTACGAAATGTGAAATAAGACGTAGTTGAATAATGTGTTGATTTAAATTCAGTGAATAGTTGTGGTGTAATGGCATGTTGTGGTATAAAATCTTCCAAAACCTCATGTCACCTATTGTCTGATTCATTGAATTTAGATTTAAAATATATTAAACTACTTGGAATTGATGTAAAGGGATGTATTATCTTATATGGCCTCGAGGATAACTAAAGATATGCGTGTTTTACTTCTTTTTAATAGTTTTAAAAGTTTCTTTGAAAACTTGTTTAAATAGAAAAATCCGTTATAGATTCTAACTTCACTTTCGCTCATGAATATTTTTTAATAAATGTTTTGCTCAAACGTAGTGTAAGTTGATGAGTGTAAATTTGGAGCTACAAGGGTCTCTTCTAGCGTCAGTTTCGGTCATGTAAAATACTATAATTCCTCATTGCATTTTGGGAACTAGTGTTTTCTCTTGGAAGAGTAATTCCTAGAGTTTCGTTCAAGTTCTCTTCTACAAATTACTACTCTCTTTGCGGTGGGGAAAAGGGTGATGGTAACATAAGGTTATGTAATCATTCAAAGAAATGTATATTCCAAACTCAAAAAATGAATACATGTGGGGGAAAAAGGGGTATAGCCAAATAAGGTGTTAAAAAGTGCACCCAAACCAAATCGATAATCGCGATGCTCGTCTGAAAGAGAATATAAAATGATGTAAATTCACAAAAAATCAGCCACCTAGCGCAATCTGTTGCAGAGATACAGCGAGAAACGTGTTTTTCATGTTTTTTTTTCTCGGTTTGTATTGCGTGTATCAGGCTGAAAAAAATTGGACAGACGGGGGGAAAATGTTGAACTTTAAAATTTTTTTTGTCTACCAATTTTGAAGCCAAATTCATATAGGATAAATAAATAAATTTTTGAAATTAATTTTCGACGTGATAACGTTCGAGTACTGTCACGATTTTTTCCCCTAAAACGAGTCTTTTAACATTCTAAAATATATATTTTTTTCAGATTTTTAAACAATTTGGACGGTAGTAAAATAATTAAAACAATTTTTTCAGTTTAAACATTTGAAATTCGCCGCAAAATATGATTGGAAAAACTTGTTTCACCAATGTTTAAACAGTTTATATTAAAATTATTGAAAAGTCTCGCTTACCAGGATTATTTGGAACTTTTGCTGAAAAAATGCTTGTTTTATGTTATGGAAATATAAACATCGCATCCCTTTTGTTTGTAGATTTATCTATTGTTTCTAATATAAATCAAATTTGTCGGTTCTGGGTATATTAATCATTTATGCTTGTATAATATAAATCAAGTAACTTAGTTGTATATTTATTAATCATAGACAATTAGACATAGACAATTAATCATTGTCACTTTCTTCAATAACTGGGATCACGCATTTGTTTATAAACAGTGTACTCAAAATTTCTGTTTTTTCAACATATCTATTTAAAAATACCTGTTTAACAATTTTCGTCAAGTAACGAGCGTGTGCCAAATGTGAGTTTAAGTGATTGCAGCTATGTGGGAGAAGCATCCCAGGGTGCAACTTCCGCTCGCACGTCGACAATATCGTTTCCCTCCCGATATTCCCATGGTGGAAAGAGATGGGTGGGCTACTCCGGTGCACCGATTTTTTCTTCGTTTGCGCAGCACCAGTTTCCGTCAATGAACCATGTGACCACTTCGTTTGAAAAACGAGAACAGACGTCCGTCGCCTTGTTCCATGGAGTGCAAGATGTGTTGAGAAACATTTTTTAAGTGGCATAAATGGACAATTTTCAAAGGTGACCGACCAAAAATGTTCCAAAACAACAGTGATAGTCCACATTAAAACCAAAAGAGTTTTATTTTTTTTAAATTCTAGAGTATTAGTATAACCTACAATAAAATTTGTTTCTACCCTTATGTTTCTTGTATATTTTTGACTTTATGTAAATAAATATCAATTAACATTTCTTTATTATATCTTATCACTATTTACATAACTTTTAATTCCTTTACTACAATCACTTATCAATTGAATTGCTTTTGAAGCTATTGTTTTCTATATTTGGGAAGCATGTTGTGGACTTTCGTTTACAATGCAAATGATATCACTTCAAGTATCTGTTCCTCCTACTGTACATGAAAAGAGAATTTGTCAATTAATAAATACAGTTAAATAATGTGGTTGCAAAACTTTTATACTGTTGCAGTTTGCAGTATTGTGGCACATTAAAATCGTGCAGAGACCTTTCTTTGGTGAATCTGATTGGCGATTTACGAAATCAGTAAAAAAAATGGTCTATGCCATCTCATTGATATTTTGAGATAATTTAATGGCTGCAATAGATTTGGAATATCTTTCATAATAAGAGATAGCTAGAATAACGGCATGAGTTATTAGAGAATTAGTGGACACATTAATTTATTTGTATTAAAAATTTGGATTTAGTTTTTAAAACAAATTCTTAAAACAGATCAAATTATGCAAATCAAGGTCGTTTTAGGTGTTTATGTAAACAACGTGATCATGTTCTATATTTTGATAGAGATAAAAGTTACACATTACTTGGGATCACATTGAGCAAGATGTGAATCAGGACCTGGAAAACCGGGAAAAAACCTTGAATTTCAAAAACCCAGAACGCTGGTCATCGAGATTTCATAGGAAAAAGTTTTAGAAACGAACATCGTGTCTACAATTTTGCGTGAACTGTCCGTTTTTGAATTTTGTGGCTGAGTGAGATCGACAGCAATTCTCGAAAAGTATTGGTTAAAGAGACTAGCCACTGTTGCCGGATCGTTTACATTTATATCGTTATATTTTAAAACAACATTCTCTACAGTGTTTCTAGTTGATTTGGTCGTATTTTTTATTATATTCCACATTGCTTTTGTTTTGTTATTTGAGTTCAAAATATCCTGATCGTGTTTCATGATTTTAGCCCGCCTTATGACTTTTCGTAACAATGTTCTGTATTTTTTAAAGTAGATAATGAAATATTGAGATACGTTATGACGTTTAGAAAAGAAAGAAAGAATTCGCTTGATTTTACAAGATGTCCTGATCCCTTGTGATATACAAGAATTGCTTTTCCGGGAAATATTTAATTTTCTTTTTTGAAGAGGAAAGCAAGTGTTAAAATGAAATGAAAGAGTTGAAAAAAAAAAGAATTATATTTGTCGTTTGTATCAACAGTATTATAAACCCCTTCCCATGACTCCTGCGTCAAGTAATCAATGAATAATTTTATTTTACTTTTTGTAATTAATCTTGTCATACGTGTATTATTTATTGTGTCAGTGATCGCATTTCTTATAACGGAAATAATTTGTGCATCGTGGTCAGTGTATCCTAAATCTTTTGTTTCAACCTCATATTGAGTAGTAGTTTTGTTAATTATCATTTGATCAATTGCCTTCATCGAATTTTGTGTGATCCGTGTAGGTACATCAATTGTAATGTCTAAATTGAAGGAATCAATTAAATTGAGAAACTTTTCTTTCTCGCAAGATTCGACCAGAAAATCAATGTTAAAATCTCCGCATACAACAATGGATTCAAAAGAGCGATTGCTGACTTTGTTAAGTGTTATCTCCAGGTTTTCTAAGAACAAAATATAATCTGCCGCTCTTTGTTGGAGGTCTGTAGATGCAAAGTATTATCACTTTTAGTGAAGTAAGATGTACAACAGAAATTTCGAAAATATTTTCAATGGAATACACATTTAATTCCCCAAAGGAGACAGAATCAATATTATTTCTGACGTAAATACAGGAACCCCAATACGTAGGACCTTTATGCGATTCTCTCTCTCCCTCTCCCTCTCCCTCCCTCTCTCTCTCTCTCTCCAATAAAAGCCTGCGAGGTAAAAGTTTGGAATTTGGAAAATGCTAAGTTCATTAGGAGATAACCAATGTTCTGTTAAGCAAAGAACATCCATTTGATTTAAATCGCTCTGTAGAGCTGCCTCGATAAACTCAGTTTTATTTGAAAGAGATTGAACATAATGGTGAAGAATGTTTATTTTTTGCAAGTACCTACACGAATGTTTTTCTGCTGCATCTGACTGTTGTTGCTATATGTTGACTCCATTTTTACCTCGAGTGCGTGGTCGAAGGTTATAGTGTGTCCAGGTAGTGACAAGTTGTGAGAAAAATGGGGCATCAGGTGTAGATTAATTGGTAGTGGGTATGGGAGAAACGGGAGTAGGTTCAGAAGAATAGGCAACAGGGTTCGAAATAAGGGTGGGGGTGGAGAACGTAAGGAAGGTGAAAGGGATGGATTTTTGGCAGGAGACTGCGTAGGACTGGAGTTGATGATGTATTGTGCAAGCTTGTTACCGACTGCATGTTTTCCAGCAAGGTTCATGTGAAGACCATGCCGGGTGAAGTGTTTTGCTGAGAGGAAATTAATTTCAAAACGTGTGACATTTGTTTATCTCAGTTGCAGTTTTAATTGTTGTTTGCGTGCTTAATCTCGCTACGTAATGTTGGTCTGTTGTACCAGAAGGGCAGAGTCGAGACTACAATGTTAGTATTTTGGGCGGCACGTTGTAATTTGTTTACATGTTTTTCAGGTGTAAAGTTACCGCTAATGTTAATGTCATTCTGCCCTCCTATGATACTGACTGTGTCCTCATTGGTCGGTCTTCGTGTGGGTGTCCAACTCTGCAGTCACATCTGCAAACCTCCCGTTAGGTTTAATAATAGATGAGACTGATAAATGGGAGGCTAACTTCCTACTGAGAATGGAGGACAGATGGCGGCCATGACTCAGCTAAGAAGCTAGAGAAGGGTGGTGAGGATCAGAAAGGCGAGGAAAATCTGTTTCATAATCTAAAACACTAAATTTGTTTTGAGTTGTGACTGGAAGCGGTGCCTGTGTCTTTTGTACAGTCATGGGTGTACGGTTGGTATTATTCGCTGTGTTGCCGACTTGTCCCAAACCGTCTGTGTGGAGAACGACCTCTTCCAACCTTCGGATATGTTGATCTAAATTATTGTTTACGTGTGTGAAGGCTTTCAGAAGGTCGGCTTTGAGAGTGTAGAGAGTAAAGAGAGTAGAACGAACAGTAGCCATGTCACGAATGCGTTTTAATAAACGCGTTAAAAATTAGAATAAATACAAGAAAACCCAGATAAGAGCAACAAGAACCTAGCTTTATATGCTAAAAGTGTGAAATTGATGTGTATTCAATAATTTGAAAAGTAAGATTCAATATAAAAACGAGAAGGTATGCTACTCACAAAATCTATTGAAATTTGGCAATGTGGCTACGTAGGATTTCGTCCACTTAAGCTGCAACTGTTTAAATAAAGAAAAAGATATTTACATTGCAACAAGATAGTGGTTAGTGCAGAAACTAAAAAAAATAAGGACTTTGGAATTAAATACATCATCAGGAGTGTCTTTGACAACTTTATCCAACTATACATTTAATATTCATGTTCATAAAAACTAATTAGAAATTCTTTGTTATTAGTGTTAAATATTACCGTATAAAAGTAACATAATTTTAAAGGAGTAATAAGTCAATAAATTATATTTTAAAAATGCAATTTTTTTCACAATAAATTTGTTTTTACTGCGAACACTCAATCTATTAACATAGAACCATTGCCTTCTTTATACTCCATAACTGATGATCAATAGGGGCTGTGACTATTATGTCTCTGATGAGTCATATTGCGTGCAAAAATAGCCATGACGTAATGATTCGTGCCACAATATGCCATATTATGAACGATTTTGTTAATGGAAAAGGGTTGTTTATAACGCTGGTATACAAAAATAAGTTTTCTTCAATGAATTTTTGTAATAGAAAAGTGCACACTTTTGACTTCTTTCAAGTGAAATTAATGAAAGTGATTACCATGTATAATAAAGTAGTGATTAATTATACCAAGAGAATAGTGTAGGGAGGCTGGAGCTTAAAAAAACGTGTGGATATTATAATTTTCCCACATGTCATTCACTGTTTACAATTCTTTTTTTTTATTTGTTGCGTCTACACCTTGACACAACGCGTCTCCAAGCCCCTTAGGGGCGTTGGGCGCTTTGCACTGGGGAGTAATCCTTCATTAATGTGCTTTATTTTTGGAGTAATCCTCCGTTACTGTGTAATTATTACACTGAAAAATTACTATATTTGTCAAGTCTCGTCACGTCGCAGTCAGTGCCTTTTTTCCCTTCGGCCAGAGGCTCGACGCCGTTGGATCCCGGGGTGCCTGGCCGGCCACCCAACCAGGAACCCGCGAGTCTCGAATTCGCTCAACCTTCGTGACTTCACGGATCGAAGTAAACGAATTCGGCTAGCGCCGACGACGAATTTGATTTATGAAAATGAATTTTATAATGAAACATATTTATTTCATGCCCAAAGAAACTTTCGGGAACAATATTTTTTTTTGTTGTGATTGATTATTCTCATATATGTAAAGATCTTATTATTTTGCAGGCACGTTATTTGGATTAATCCGGGATGGTGAACTTTAAAAATTAACCAACGACCGGGAGATTGAGAATTTAAATTATTCTCTACTTCCAACAATGGTAAGTTTGGCACAAAATTATTCGTGATTCATTTTAGAAAGCAAAATAGTATTACACATCTCTATTTATTGAAAATGAATGTGTTTTTTCAAAAAGTATTTTGGAGCAACGGAAATGAAATTCCTTATGTGTATTTTATTAAATTTGATATATGCATAAAATTCTGTGTAGAAATGAATCTAAAAAATGAATGAAAGCTTGTATGTTTTGTTAGCTTTTGTAATGAGTCCTTGAGAGCTCACTTTTGAAATTATTTGTTCTGGAATTATTTGTTATTTCATTTTTATTTTTCATCTATAATTATTCATGACCTGTTTGTTATTTTCTACTGTAATTATTTAACCGCGGTGGCCATTGTACATATTATAAGTGTAAGAACTTAAGCTTCTTCCCTTGAATTACTGTGCCGCTGTGTGCAAGCAAGGCCGTGTTAAAGAACGGGCCAAAAGGGCTAGGGCTCAGGGCCTCCTACACATCTTCAAGAAGTTATTTAATAATAAATTTTTCAAAAAGTAAAATAAAAGCCGTATAAAAGGTGATGCATGATTAAACTGTACGCACAAAATTTGCATAACTGAGTGATATGTCGCGCATTGTGGGATAATATAATATGGAATGTTGCTGGTTGATGCGACAGGCTCACTCAGTGATGAGAAGTTTAGTTGTTTTATTTTCATTCGCTGGGAAACGGCGAATTTTCGACACAAAAGCTCTTAGTGCCGGGCCCTGGTAACGAAAAGGTGGATAAATCCGGTTGCTAAATATAGAAAAATAATCCAGAATGCATGTTTGGTGCGTCCTTCATACCTAAAAGACGATTGACGGCAAAGCATGTCTGTCCGTCTGTCTGTACACAACGCTAGCTCGAAAACCGTTCAACCGATTTTCTCCTAAATCGATATTCATAATCGTTCTGGTCGATGTCGCGGGCCAGGGGATTTGAAACCGATATTTTAATTTTAAGGGTACTTGAAGTCCCTAGGACATTTTGAGAATTTTCTTTTGTTGTTGAATAGTGCGAAGAACGGTTAAGACAATAGAGATTTTTGTCTCAAGTCTGAGAACTACGAAATGGAAGATAGAGAGTTTTGCTTAGAGATCAACAATTCTACAAAATTAGCTCTATAAAAAAGGTCATGTAGATTTTTTTAAACTAGTAGTTTTTGCGTAATTTCTGATTGAAATTAATGAAATATATAGTTTTCTCATCCACCACGGTACACGAGAAAAATTGAATGAATATGACAAAATATTTTTTTAAATTTTCATTGTAATTTAGTATTGCAAATGCCAAACTTTATTCTGTTTTTAACGCCTCGCAATTTTTTCCCAACGTGTTGATATATTTCTTTCAAGCAATCCTCAAAGCTTAATAGAAATTTCGTAACAATGCCACATCGATATTTGAGAAGCTAGTGTGGCGTCATACAGGGTGTAATAAACACACAGACGAGAGTGGGTTGTACTCACAGCTGATTTATTACCAACTTCGACCGTGGTCACAAAACAATCAAAGCACTGTAGTACAATTAACAAACTAAATTGACCCCACTACAAGAAATGATATTTGAACGGCTACCACACCGCTACCCCATACTAACGTGCGCTGTGCGTAGCCCCACTCGCCCTGAGACCGAGTTACATGTCTCCTTCGTCACGACCTACGGCCGGCTTCTTGCGCCGCGTGCCCAAAGCACCACCTGCAACGACCTAACACCTCGCAGCCAGGAACACAAAGAAGAACGTCTATTGTTCGCTCGGCCCTTAAATAGCCCCCTAGCGACGCTGCCCGCCGCCTCCATTGCCTTATCCAAGCGACGCGCACACCGGGAAAAACCTAGTGCGTCATAGCTTGCTATTGTCCGAGCCTGGAGCATGCCACCTGCTCATGCTGTTGGTAGCGTCATGACGCTACACTAGTTATTGTCGAACATCGGGATGGTGTCGGTGATAAGATACAGCTGTTTAATTTAGTTCAGCTGGTAGTGATGTAACTCTTCCGCCGAGAGCCACTACTTCCGCAATTCCGATTAATTTCACAGTAGTTTTTTATGCATCACTCCTTTTAATGCTCGGTGAAGTATGTTATATACCATTTAATATCATCTGATCCCTTAAAAAACTTAATGCCAATTGAATACAAGAAAAAGCTACATTAACCATGTAACGTGTTCAATAACTTACAGAAAATTATGCCCGCGAACGTTTTTTAATAAGAGCCTATACTAATTTAAATTTTTTTATTAAAAAATGAGGCCGGTAAGGGGAAAATGGTTTCTTACCGTCTTCAAGAAAGAGATTTTACTTTCATTTGAAGTATTTTTTGGGGATACTTCACCGTGGTTTATCTAACGAAAGCATTACCTTAGTTTTATTTTCCTGCGGTTCGTTTGAGGCGGTGTGAATATATAAAATGGCGACAATAAATTAACTTGACACTGGAACGTCCGACACCGTCATTTTGACGGCTACAACATATTCAAATAATGTTTTCTTTATTAAAATGAACAGTAGGTCATTGTGATTACTTGACTTTGAATGCATTTACGGTGTAAAGTATATGAAAATATTTGGAAAATATGACGAAATGACTAGAGGCAACTCACAAGTGAGAAGCTAGAATTTTCGTAATTATTTTGATGTCAATTGCATATATTCTAATAACTGAATTGATATTATTAGCCAAGGGAATGTGTATAGCTTTGACAACGCTGCGCTGGCAACAGTGCGTTGCTCGCATCTTAGTTGAATTGTACGTTTTCAAGAAGTAAGTGAGGAGTTAGTAGCGCAGAAAATGCAATGTTTAATATTACGTAGCTGTTTCTAATAACGCGAGAAGGTATGTGCTTCTGTAGCACCACTAGTTAAATAAATTTATATTCCCTGTAAGAAAAAAATCCTGCATCATTAATGGAAGCAATTTCCTTCCTTCCGTGGCGACAGAGACCAGAATGAGCATAAAATTCGAAAATAAAAGCGAATCAGGCCTCCACGAAAGGGGAAAAAATTCTGAGAGAGAAATATACCTTCTAATGAAATTTCTATATTTTGTCTTTTATTTGATGTAATACATCGTTATAAATACTATAATTTTGACCATTTTTAACTCTGTATTCATTCTGTAATTTAACATTATATATATTTTTTCTGAAATCACTGTCGTAAAATTTTATATCCATGGTCTATAATAAGTACGTTTAAAAATTCGAATCTGTCATAAAGTGGAATTCTATGTTTGGTTAATGAATTTTGTTTGTTTGAATGCTGATTAATGTTTTTATGCTCATTAAGTCGTTATTCCAAACCGGCATAATGACAGGCTCTTACTTCTCGAAAATAATTGTTAAAATCGTTCTCACGAAGTTGGCAGCACTGGAGAGTGAGGGCGCGTGGGGTGGGAGCGATTGCTGTCTGTTAGTCTGGTTCGTTGCGCGGGGTGTGTGGTGAGAGCAGGTAGGTTGTGTCCTGGCTGCTGCGGCGACAGCGCCAAGTAATCGTGTTTTGTTTTGTGATTTTCATCTTCTGCAGGTGGACATCGATACGTTGATTTCTTCTTTGGTTCGTGACTCTTCAAATATGTAAGTTAACTCACTGATTAGTAATATTTGACTACATGTTGCTTGAATACACAGCTCACCTTTTGAATGTTTAAGTATTCTGCTTTCTATTCAGTTGCTTTAACAATCATATTTTGTTATTGCAACTTGAGATTGGCTAAATTCCTGTGCATTTGGTTGGTAGGCATTACATAATATAATTTGTTTATATTGAAAATGAATCCAGAACAATATCAGCTGATCTGTTTTACGAATCTTAGAGAAAAATGTTTCTGTTTGCTTTCCCTCGCTTTGTGTTAGAGTTACTCTAACTGCAAGGTTATTTAGACAACAAATGAATGAAATGTAATATTTCTCAAAATTCTTACGAACTACAGAAATTTCTCATATTCGGTTCGTAAATTAAAGGTGTACAACTTACAAAGGGTTGAACTTATATTATTTATTTTTAGTTCGTTTAAAACTCTACAAGTTAGTAGCGGATATTCAACGAATGTTCAGTGAAAGTGAAGAATTACAGAATAGCGGTGGATCCAAGAGTAGGTGGAGGCACGGGAGCTACCCCTCTTCTCGGTTCCCATTTTTGGGGGAAGATATTTTACTCAATTTATGCCAAAAATTTGTCGTATATAAATTGAAGTCAAATGAGTATTACTTATATGCTCTCAGGGAAGTCTTTAAAGAGGAAATTTTCATTCTAAAAAATTGTCATTTTCTGAAGGAAACTAATGAAGGTTTTATACGATTTTATAGTTTTACAGTTATATTTCTCTTAAGGTGGTTAGAGCAATATATTTCCTCGTAGAGGGTCCATATTAGAGTTAACAATATTTATTTTCTATATAAATGGGTATTGTGAGTATATATAAACAAAATAGAGACATGATGAATTTTATTTAATTATATGAATGAATTTCGTTTCATAGATGGAAAATAAAAATATTTCAGTGCTACATAAAGACCTACCGTTGACTATAGAGCATTTGATTGCAGTACAGAGCCTTATGGAGTTTTGCCCTCTCTTTCTATCTAATACAATTTTACAGAAGACTCTTTCTATCGCAAGCTGTGTTGCCAATTCACGAAGAGTTCTTTAATTCGGTCATCCTGTTTCTAATTCATATATTAAACATGTTTACTCAACGATAGCCTCAATTCTGTTGATATTACACAAATGAGTTTTCTATCAGTTATTTCCAGAATTTCTATGAATATGTTGGTTATTTTGTAATTGAGTTTCATGGTTTAATTACGAAGATATTAATTATAAATGATTGTCGTGTGTTGCCTTCGACATTTTGACGTCCTTAAATTTTAACCATGCGAGAAACTTTTTTTATTATTAAAGAAAAACACAAACATCCAGAGGATGCAATGAAAAAGGAAATCCAAATTTTGATATGAGATCAACCACATTTCTGTGTGAATCATATTCCTTGAACTAGAGGGTAATAAAAACAATATTCAGTGCGCTCGGAACGAACATCTCATGTCGTTCGGTGATCTTTAATACGTCTTAGCATTTGTAAACTGGCGGTGGGGAAAGGAAAAGTAGAGTATTTATATTTGAATTTCACTTATTATAAACAGTAATATACAAATGAATCTATCTAAAACTAGTGGAGCTAAGACAGCACGCACTTTCTCGCCTTTAGTAATGGTTTTGTAATATTATAATACCACAATTTATCTCAGAATTAACACATCTCAGTCACCAATTTTGTGTAAAACTCATTTGAAATCGTACATTTGTGCAACAATTCGTCGAACAAGAAATCGTACAACTATTAAATAGTTTCAAACAATACATTTATGTTCAAAACTTTAAATGAAAATATATTTCTGGCATTGAATTCATTGTATGAGTTATACGATTCTGATAGCGGTGGCAAACAACTGTAAATATATCGAAAAATGTTTAATAGTAATTATTAAACTCTGTTGTATTGTAACATTCTACAAATATATAAAAGTATTAGTTTACATTAACGCGAACGAAAGGCAGCCATCATCGCGTTTTGCAATCAGTGCGGCGTTTCAACAATCTTACAAGTAAAAATGACCTCTAATTCCTATGGAATACACATTTTGCCTATTATCATTGTTGATAACACAAGAAAATTAAAATGGATAGAAAAATATAATAATTAGAAATAGTATTTTTATATTCATTAAAATTACTAGAATTTAACATGCATTCTTAGATCTTAGGATAATGGATCACGGGATCGGTCAATTAATGAATTACACTAGTTTGCCAACGTTTCGGAATATTTAATTCCTTCGTCAGGGCTAACAAACAACACAATCACAATAAATAAGGACAGACTTTTCTGAACAGAAACATAAAAAAACATGAATGAACATACATGTAGAAAAATAATTAAACAGATAAATAAATAAATACATTATATACTGTATATCTAAGTCAAGGTCATATAAAGGATACACACTTTACTAATACATATACTGGTCAAACATAATGTTCCTCCACAGCACAACTCCAATACAGAGTTGCTGAAGCACACACGTCCATAGCAGGTCCGACCATGGCCACGGCCCGAAAGAAAGTGAATGAAAAACCAGTGTAGTCAGGACCACGTGCTAAGCAACTCCATGCCGGAACCATGCGTATCCGGTTTCATTATCATTATTCATTTATTTATTTATTTACCCTTTTTTTATTAAAAAATTTTGTATCTTTTCATCCGAACCCGTATTACGGAAAAAACAATTATTACAATTATTTGTATTACTATATTATTAATAAGGTACCCTTAATAGATGTCTTATGTATTGAGAGAAAATGTAAATCATAGTATATTACGTACTTCCGGTGAATGTGTGTTGATATTTATATTGGTTAATTTCATAGGGTCAGTTATTTGTTGTATTATTTATTTATTTTAATTTTTTTTGTTTTTTTAACAAACAGAGTACATGTCAACTGGGGTTTGCACAACGTAAACTCTACAATATTTATCAATGGAACACTCATATGAATGAAGCCATTGACATCATTTCCAACACAACCAACCAAATTATTTATTTATTTATTTTTCTCCTTTTTTATATATAATTATATTTTTTAAATATTTTTGATACATAAATACTTAAAATTATATTGTATATATAATATAGATGCCATACCAACCCTGACTAGGGTGGGCAAAAATATATTTTAAAAAATAATAATAATACAAAATAAATAAATAAATAAATAAGTAATACAATAAAAAAATTAATAAATGATTAAGTTCATTGAAACCATCAACCTGAAACCCTCAGTATTCTGCCCGAATATTGATAACCACCATACAGTACTCAATTCTCATGATCCCATTCACATTAAGCTATTGAGTGATACAATTGGATAAAATTGTGATATAACTGTTACCGATAATTATACTAGGACAAAACTACCAATATACATTATAACCTTCTGACCCTGGATGTAGATATGAGATTGCTATTAAGATTTGAGAATGTAGGGAGTGATAGATACTGGTATTACAATCCATCTTCAATTAAAATGAAAAGTTAGGTCAACATTTAAATTTTTTATTTAAAACACACAGAAAACCTTTTTTTTCTCTTTAACTGTGAGAAAAAAGGGGGGATGGACATAACAGAGTGGTTAATTTACATGTGATTTTAATAATTGTTTGAGGGAAAATATTTGTAAAAATAATAATAATAATAATAATAATAATAATAATACTGACCAATAAAATGTATATGGACCCCAATTCATAGAGACAGTATTATATTTCTATTGACTTATAGAACTAAAAAATTTTAAGTAATAAAGTGTTAACTTGTTCTGTTAAATACCCAACAAGCTAGCGTACTTGACAAAAATATTAGGTTAAACCAGTATGATTAAACACATGATTCCAATTGTGTATGTTATGACAAAGGCACAACTTAATGCTACGGCTTAGGCAAGTATAATCTATGTTGATTACACAATGGTACAATGAGATGGAACTGGGTAGAATACACCTAAGTATAACAATTAGTCACTCAGCCAACTATATTTACATGTAATTATAGTCACTGTTGCTTACAAAAAAAATTGATTCTACCAACCACCATGATTTCTACAATGATTCTTAGATCTTATTAAGCAAAGCAACATTTTTTTAACGCTTGACCATTCAACATATCTTTGTTTATTCAAACTTTTTTGTTCAATTGGTATGCGTTTTATTCGTGGCAGCCGGACATTGAAGGAGAGGGGCATCAGCTGTCGGCGTAGATTTTGACCTTGGGTTTGCTTCTCTTCAAAGGTATGGGCCATAGGTAGATAATTCCCTCTCTCCCGACTCTGAACGTGGGAAGGTACACGGGTATGGCTTCAATTCACATATCGCACTGCCCCGTGCTGAAAATCATAACCTTGGACCAGATACCCATTTCTGAACGCCATGAGAGATATCAGAAAGTCATAGTACCGAATTGTGGCGCACTGTGCGTTGAAAATCGGCGATCAGACCGAATAGAGCCAATTCGGTACTATGACTTTCTACAGCCAATTTTTCAACTCTGAAGCAGTCAATGAAGTGTTTAAAATTTATTTAAAGGTGATTTCTTCCATAGACACGTTATGTTAATGTATTTTGATAGTTATAATAAAGTCATGCAATTTACTATTCGTTAAAAAGTTCAAGCCTTTTGGTAAGTGAAAATTTAATGACTTGAAGACAATTATTTTACAGAAAAGTATGTAACATTTGAAAGTGATTCAGAAGTAGAATTCGGCCATTCATTATAGGAAACCGTATAGAATCTTACAATGTAAAGAATAGTTTCTAATATTTTATTAAAGAATATCATACAAAAATGTCAAAAATGTTTTGAAACTTGTATATAATAATCAGTATTTGTATCCGGATTATTCATGCATGTGTTTGACTTACCATCAGCACAGGCGACGCGTGGAGAATTCCGCGCTTTGACAAGCAGCACGTAATGAAACGTCTGAATTCTAATTGTCGGAAAAAACACTATTTGAAATTAGTTCATATCACATTTAAATGTATTTTTATGGATTTTTAAAGGTGTTAAACACGCTGGTAAAATTTCAGGTCAATTAGAGTATCAGCATGGCGAGTGTTGAGCGTAAGCGCTGTGTGAGTAGTGGCAACGCTGTCCTCCATAAGCGCTGAACTGCAATCAAATGCTTGAACGCTCTATATTTTTTAATTAGTACCAACAAAGCGCGTAGAAAAGGAAGGAAAAATTTAGGGATGAGGTTGAATACAAAAAAGGGCTATTACACAAATAGCAAGAGCAGAATACTAAAAAATAACATTATAAACACATCTATATTTTCTTAATAGTGATTGCCAACAATGGCCAGAACTTCATCTGAGTAAGGCGAAAAGTCTGGTAAATTGGGCAACACCGTACTGTACTTGAGATTGGCATGCCTGCTCAGTGCTCACGTTTCTTCTAAGTTTCGTGGTTTTGATCACGAAATTTGAGAGAAGAAACAATTCCTCTCAATGTCACACAGAACAGTGAAATAATAGAAAGTTTTCAAATATATTTCAATGCTTGTTTCTCTTCGATTTTTATTTTTTTATTATCTGAACCAATGGTAATATACACCTTAGATTATTCGATTGCTTAACATAATCAGAAGTTTGTTTCCCTCCAACTTTGTATTATTTCCAGGGGTGAGATAGTAATTAACAGAATAAGTAACTCACAAAATATGTTTGCTGGTTGCAATGTTTTCAGCATAAAATTGTATCATGTTAAGATATTTCGATGCAGATTATTGTGAAAAGTACATACCAAACTAGTAATGATAAAATGAAATGACAGCATCATATAATTCTGAGAGCTGAATTATTTAGACCTTAAAATTATAACATTGTAGGAGATAAAATCTTCAAAAGAGATTTCAAAGTGACAAGGTCTGTTTTGTAATTGTTTGCCTTGATGTTACTCTCAAAATAAAAGAATGTTTTGGATATAATACATGACACCCATTCAAATACATTACTTTTGTTCAGGTTGTATATACCTACCTGCGGAATAATATCTATCTATCTATCTATCTATCTATCTATCTATCTATCTATCTATCTATCTATCTATCTATCTATCTATCTATCTATCTATCTATCTATCACAAATACTAATACTACCAAAGATTGAATTTATCACACCCTCTTACAATGTCAATTTCATGGTGGAAATAACACACAGTTTTCTCACAGTTTTAACATTTCAGGTCGGATCTGTTACATCGTTATAAGAGCTCATGTTAAAACGACAAATTTACGGTCTTATTACTAAAACACTAGACGATATAAACTATTCAAACTCTATCAGAACATAAAATCACCTCATCTTTTGATTAAAACAATAAAAAAGGAATGTTAAACATAACAAGTATCTCGCTCTAACCACCTTAAGAAATACGTCCTTTTAAAATTGTTAGACAAGAGCCTTTCTTTCTAATTATTTTATTTCATGACAACTCAAATTTAATATTACGTCGGTTTTTCCATCATTAATGACGTTTCGAGTGCATTTGCACCCCCTCATCTTCAGGTTATTGTTTAAATAACATGTTTTTAAGATGGTTTTTCAAATTCGTTTCCACAAGGAGCGGAGTTCCCGCGCGGGTATACTAGTCGATAGTTTCGAAATAATAGATATAGATGTCATAACGTAATTAGTAATCATAATCATAAACGTATATGAAAATGTCTTTGCCGAAAACATAATTGCTCCTTTTAGTTTCTCGCCCTT
>BLKR01007699.1:0-32755 GCA_011170035.1 Teleogryllus occipitalis
TGGAACGCGTGAACCGATTTCTTTCAAATAACTTCCAAAATGTTTCACTCGACAAACGCTACTGAACTATATTGTCCCCATTATGATTTTGTCGCGTCTTCTTAGACTTCCAAAAAATTATCGCTACGCGACACCGCTTTCATTTGTCCCCGCCTTTGATGTTAATACCACTTATTACATGTTTATCTTTATTCTTTGCCCTGTCTTCATTCCTGGGGATCCTGGATTGTTACATCTCCCCCTGCCTAAGATGTCGCTCAGATATGACACCGTCATGATGAGTCTACATCTATCACTACACATTGTTACTCTTGTCTATTCCCACACGCCTCCTACTTCACTCAGTACCTGTTGCAGTTCAACGGCTACTCGCTGACTGTGTTGGTGAACTTGACCTTGAGCGAACAATGCATGCTTGAAGTACACAACACTACCGCTTCCCTGGAGATTTGCGACGGACGCACCGGCTAGTGTCTGCATCTGCACTGTACTACATCGACACGCTCTACCGTCGTCTATTGTCGCACTATCACACGTTACACTTTTCACCCCTTTTCCACCTGTGCCTTAATCTAAATAATCTTCCTTTCTTGTTTATAAAATACTCTTTACAACTAATCTTAACCTATTCCTTAAAACTACCTTTTTTAACATCTAATCTTTGTTCCTCAAAGCTATTCTTTAACATTGGAACTATTTTCCTCTCAACTTCTTGTACAGGCTACCTCGCTATTACCAATTATCATCCTAGTTCTTTGTATAACTTCACATTATAAATATTCTGAGTTCCTTTATCTACATTCCTGTCTACTAACACCACATTGTTATTATTTAATACCTTTTTAATAGTGTACGGGCCGTCATAGAGCGGAAAGAATTTTCGAAACAATTTCTGTTCCGACGAGGACGAATGAGACGCTCGGACTAATACTTTGTCTCCTGCTTTAAACGTCCTCCGTTGGCACTGCTTCTGGGCCTTCTTCCTACTCGTTGCCGACTTCCGTAACTGCTCGTACACTATCTGTTGACCTGCTGCCACTTCTTGTACACCGCCGATTTCTGGTGGGATCTGAATACGGTCAAATGGTCTCATCTTCCTTCTTCCGAAGTGCGCTTCCCACGGCGTCACGTTGGTACTGGAGTGCGGTACCGCGTTGAGGATGTCATTCAATATTGGCACCGCCTCAAACCATGCCCGATGGTTTTCTGCCGTATATACCCGGAATAGTCGTGACAATTCTCGCATTACTCTCTCGCTCGGATTACTCTGAGGGTGGCGCACAGCTGTGAAGTGAATGGAGATTTCTAGAGCTTCCATTTCCTCTCTCCACCTGTCGCTTGTAAACTGAGTTCCTCTATCGCTTAGAATCCGGGCCGGTTTTCCGCACATTTCGATAAATTTTTTTACTTGGCGGACGCAACTTGCTGCATTGGGCTTTCGTATGGGGAAAATCTGCACGAACTTCGTGAACACGTCGATGATGACGAATAAATGCTGGTTGCCAAACCTCGTCTTCGGCAGCGGGCCGTATAAATCTACTGCATAGAGATCTCGAGGCCCTTGAGGCACGATTGCTTGCCATTCTCCTTCACAATGCCGATTCGGTTGTTTGGTCTTCTGGCACACGTCACATGCACTCGCTATTCGCCTCACCTCCTTTCCCATGTTCGGCCAGTAACAATAGTCTGCTAATATCTGCACTATTTTCCCCCCTCCAAAATGCCCATAATGCTCATGCGTGGAAGTAGCTAGCTCCTTACGATTTTCCTCTGGAATCCATATCCGAAATTTCTCTCCTGTGCTACCGGTTCTTCTTAATAGTATATTTTCATAAATCTTCCAATTATTCACGTCTTTATCCTTCTCCTTTCGTATTTGATTCTCGTCGTAGGGCTGACCACTAACCATCTTCACGATTTCTTGCACAAAACCGTTGCGCTGTTGCATATCGATCACCGCCCTT
Source organism: Teleogryllus occipitalis (assembly GCA_011170035.1). Lineage (NCBI taxonomy): Eukaryota > Metazoa > Arthropoda > Insecta > Orthoptera > Gryllidae > Teleogryllus > Teleogryllus occipitalis. The sequence continues at coordinate 1,965 of BLKR01007699.1, forward strand.
GTCGTCCATCGTGGGTTGATTTCTCGTACTCTAATGACTGTCATTACGCTCTCAAACATCCCTTTTTCTTTCACCTTTATCCTTGACAGATAGTCTGGAAGCAAATTCTTCCGACCTTCACAATATTCGATCTCGAATTGAAATTGTTGTAACCACAAAGTCCAGCGTAGAAGCTTATCGTTGTGAGTGTGGCTTCTCATAAGAAATGTTAATGCCTTGTGGTCCGTAATAATTGTGAATGGACGCCCTACCAACAATGTCCTAAATTTTCGGGTCGCCCACACAATAGCAAGTGCTTCCAATTCTGTCACTCCAAAATTTAATTCGCTTCCTTTTAACGTGCGACTGTCTAAAGCAATTATTTGCAGCTCTCCACATTCACCTAACTGAAATAACATCGCCCCCAATGCGAACCCGCTACTGTCTGTCTGCAAGTACATACGGCGACGAAAATCGGGGTATTGAACTACGTACGTGCGTTCGAAAGCATTCAACAACTGCTCGAAGGCTTCTTGGCATTGTTGAGTCCATTGCCACCTGCTCCCTTTCTTTAACAGGTGCAACAACGGCACTACTTTCTGCGAGTAATTCTTTACGAATCGCGCATAATAATTGCAAATTCCGAAAAGTCGACGCAATCCTCGCACATTCTTGGGTGGTGGTAAACTCCGAATCAATTCTCTCTTGTTCTCCTGTATCTTCATCCCTGCACTCGAGATTTCGTGTCCCATGAACTGCACCTTTTGACGACAAAATTCACACTTTTCTAAGTTCAATTTTAAATTGTACTCTCTGAAAATCTCTAATAATTTCTTCAAATCCTTCAAATGGGACTCCAAATCAGGTGAGAACAAAATAATGTCGTCGACGTACATCACTATGGTGTTCTTCAAGTCCGCCGGGATCACATCGTCGAGATACCTGATCAACGCTGCGCCAGAATTTTTCAACCCGAATGGCAATCGTGTAAATGAATATACAGTTCCTTCAAATTTAAAACTAATGTATTGCTGACATCCAGCTTCTACCTCTATTTGCCAATACGCGGATGAAAAATCTAACGCGCTGAAGATCTTCGCCCCTCCTAACTTCATAACCATTTCACTTACAGTAGGTGGCGTCTCGTATCGTGGAATTGTGACCGTATTTAACCTTCTCGCGTCAAGACACAAACGAATGTTCCCGTTCTTCTTTACTACTACAACCAACGGACTAACGTACGGGGTTATTGCCTTTCTAATAACGCCCTTCTGCTCCATCTCTTTAATCAACTGGCGCACCTGCCCATGATACACCTGTGGTACGGGATATTGCTTCGTAGAAAACGGCGTAGTATCCTTCAATTGCAGCTTAAACTTGTAGCCCTTCACCGGCTCTGACGACTCCCCAAAAACTTCAATAAATTCCCTTAGCAACTGGCGAACTCGCACCGGACAGCCCTCTTGATCGATGACCTCCTCCGCGGCCCTTTCCACATTCTGAAGAGTCTCTTCCATGGTAGCCTGAAGCTCGTTTCCTTCCGCCTCCGTACTATCAAGTTGAGCGACCACTGACCTGCTTCCAATAAAACCTTGCGACTTTAGCGTTATTCTCCTCGCTCTCACGTCGACAACGGCTTGGCAAGCATCCAGTGCATCCATCCCAATGATGACGTCACGGATCAGCCCCCGGACAACAATTGCTGCTACCTCTATTGTCACCTCTCCTAAATCTATTTCCAACCAGATTTGCTTCCCTGTGGTGTTTGCCGCTCTTCGATTAGCCATGATCACGCGAAGCTTCCGCGTCGGCAGTTCTACCAACATATGCCCCTCTTTCTGCACCTTCTTGCAAAATTCTTCCGATACCGCACTAATACTACTACCCGTATCTACCAGCGCTCGAACTTCCTTCCCGTAACACCTGCCTTGCAGAATCAAACATTTACTTGGCCCTGCGCCTTCTGTTGTTTCCTCTCGAAGCAATTCATCACCTTCGACCACAATGCTCGCTATTGCCACAATTGTCACGACATCCTTTTGCCTCTCGTTTGGTTCGATCCACCTTCTCGCACCAAACGCATCTAGTTTTCCTTCCTTGCCGTTAGTTCCCATCGCCCTTGCGCCCCTTCCGTCTTTGCCTGATTACGATCCCTGGCTTCTTGCTCCGATCGTTCCGCGCCTGCTCGTTCGCCGTCCTTCGGCTTCGGTTTTCGTTGCACCTGTCCGTCCTGTGACTTTTCTTCCCTCCCTCGAGGCTTGTCTTCGCGCACCTCTATTGCGCACACATTATCATGCCGATATCGCCCTCCATTGTATCGGTTATTGCCATTACCATTACCGGAATTCGGACCTTTCCCGTCACGCCCGTCCCGTTCATTCTCGTCGTTCGCCTGATCGAACCGACTTACTCTTTCAATTAACGCGTCAATCGTCTCCGGCATATTGTTCCAAAGCAAATTTCTTATCCCGCTCGGCATCTGTCGAATGAGGATTCGAATAATTTCCGCCGGGTTAAATTCTTCGCTGCATACCTTAAATGCACTAACTTTCCGGGTGACGAAATCGCTCATAGTTTCGGCGCTTCCTTTCCGATACCGTTCTGACATCAGCCGGTATTTCAACTCGAACCTATGGTGTTGGTTCCAGTATCGTTCTAGAAACTTAGCCCTCCATTCCCCATATGTTTCCGGTGTTGGTGTCAGCGCCTGCCACCAATACTGCGCCTTAGAGCTAAGGGCTTCCTCTACGAATCTCAACTTCATTCCTTCCGGAATGTTATTTACTTTAAAATAGTTCTCGAGTGCCGTCAGAAATGAGTATGGTTGTTCTCTGCTTTCCCCATGAAATCGCAGGTAATTTGGCAACGTCGCATGCCCCATTGCGTAACCATTGCCATTCGCCCTTCGCGCTGCATACACCTGCTGCTCTAGGTCTGCTATCTTGTTCAGAATTTCTTTATCGACTTCTTTTGTCGATCCTATATCTGCCAATTTCCGACTATTTAATTCTCCCTGAACAGCCGTTATAATATTTCTATCTATCCCACTGATAGATTCTTCTACACGACCTATACGAGCGTCTTGCTGTCGCGCCACTTCTTTGAAGTCCTGCACATTCCTGCCTATGTCTGACAATCGCGTTTCTTGTAATTGCACCGATTGTTGCAAGGTGCCCACGGTCGATTGGATTTCACCCACACCTGTACTAATTTGTTGGTTGAACACCTCTTGTACCGCGAAACGAGTTTCTGATGTTTCCTCCCCCGTTTTCGCGTTCTGTTCTAACCTGGCGAAACGCGCGATTGTTTCCACTTTAAACGCGCTTACTTCGTCTTGAACTTTCGACACCGCGACCTGCACCTCATTCTGCAATTTGTTCAGCGCGGCATTTATTCCTTTATTCTGCTCCACAACTTCCTCAAATTTACCTTCTATTTGCCTCTGCAAATTATTCTCCAACCTAACATTGTCACTTCTTATTTCTTGCATTACACGTAGCAACATGGAAAGGGTGGATTCGGGTACCCCTTGCACCTCAGGAACAATTTCACCTGCAGCTTCCTGGCTCATATCTGCACTTTGCGTGTTTATCGCAATATTCCCCTCCCCTTCTACTTCTACGTCCTGTAAACGTTGGCCCTCCTCGTCCTCATCGCGAGCGGAAATTGTTTCCGAATCCGACGTATCCCGTATGCTTATCATTTTTCCACTACGCGTCTCCATTTTGAAATACAATATGTTATGGTTACAATGATCTTTGACCTGATTGCCTAGCCCACTTGCGTACTATTATAGTGCCCTGGTACTCGTTCTACTCACGACCCGCGTTGCGGCGCCAAATATGTAACGGTACCTATGTCTACCTCCGAAAACCTTCTACAATGGCCCCCACGCTGGGCTGCCAAATATGTAATGGTACACGTCACCTATCCGTTCTGCTTTTCTTTCTCAAAACTAACTTACAAAAAATATGTAACGATCTTTACCTGTGCTCCTTTCATCTATAGTTCTTACCAAAATGTCCACTATTATGCCTGACGTTGGGTTGCCAAAAATACATACATCTGAAATTTGCCCGTTGCCTAGCTGCTTTTCTGATATTTATTCATACAGATATAAATACTGGGCGTGAGGCTGTGGCGGACCTATACAGGATCCTGACGTAGTATTCGGGCACGTGGGCGTAGGTCCTCATCTAACTACACATACTTATAAGACCAATTGCATTGGTTTAATGTCGAACCAACAACGTTCGACATCGTTTATTTTATCTGTTTTTTTTTTTGTTCTCCTTCCTCTGCTAGAGGCATAACAAATAACAAACAACACAAAATCGAAAAACAATACACTAAATACACAATAAACAATACCCTAGAAACACGAAATTCTCATTCACACTGAAGATTTACACTATAAGATTAAAACCAAATCATTCATACTTGAATGCGCATTCTATTTTTTGTTTTCACTAAAATCTATTTCTATTTGACAAAACTTGGCCTTGTACATTAGAAGCTATGAGTCTATTCTTTCTTCTTATCAATGCGCATTACCAATTTAAATAAAGTTAGTGCACTTTCCTTTCGTTGAGTTCAGCGACCTGCACCGCGCCGTTCTCATGCATCACCCTCGCCAAATATACGCAGCGTCCTTTTGTTTGTCCATTCGCAGCATCCTTCCATTTTTCACACACGTAATTCGGAAAATTTCATTTTAAATAATTAATGTCTCTTCGTTATAACTGTTTATTACTTACGAAACGAGTTTAATCACACGGCTGATGATGCGACTGTTTATATTCGCGAACAACGTTCTCTTTGAAAATTTTTCAATAATTTTCCGCGTTTCACCTTCTAAACTTTCTCCACTACAACTAAACGTTATAAAATTAACTTTGCTCGCGTGATTAGCACAACTTTCTAACAAAATTTTTAATTTCCGCGGAGCGTTTCAACATACGTCCCTCTCAAGCTATCCTCCCCGCGTTATTCTTTCATTGTTGTCACGAGACTTCCTCTTTTTTTTTCTCGAACATTTCACGATCACTTCCGGGTCTTCTATATAATATTATATATTTTTAAGTTAATCTTCTTCTTTCTGGGTCGTCTCTCTTTATTATTCTCAGGCATTTTCAAATTGAATGCTATTACCGTTTTCTATTTCGTTTTCTACCATCTAAAATTTCCAAAGTTCTTTTAATCTGAAGACGGTCGATCCCCTTCCACCGCTCTGACGTCATACGACTGGTTTGGAATTTCTCACTTATACAATTTACATTTTCTTTTATACCGTAGCCCCCCGAAATTTCTCCGCGTTGTGAGTAGTGCCATAATTTTCCCCATAATTTCTTCTATTAATGCCAAAAGTTTCGTTTGAATCGCTTCACGCGTTTACTTAATTTTTTGAAAAAAACAACTTTTTACATTAGATCTTATGCTACAACAATGGCTATCGTGTCTAGTTGTGTGCTTAAAATGTACTTCACTAAATTGTTTATATCTTTGGAACGCGTGAACCGATTTCTTTCAAATAACTTCCAAAATGTTTCACTCGACAAACGCTACTGAACTATATTGTCCCCATTATGATTTTGTCGCGTCTTCTTAGACTTCCAAAAAATTATCGCTACGCGACACCGCTTTCATTTGTCCCCGCCTTTGATGTTAATACCACTTATTACATGTTTATCTTTATTCTTTGCCCTGTCTTCATTCCTGGGGATCCTGGATTGTTACAGTACGTGTGTGCATCTGAAAGGCGACTTTGCCACAAATGTGAAACTCTTAGTGCTCTTCCTAAAATAGATATAAAATGCTACAAATACTCACTAACGGATTCAGTACTCTTGTAAACAGATAATAGTGCATTTCCGATTTCTGAGCATTTCAGATACACATTGAACATACCCAGTATGCATATATCAAATATATATATATATATATATATATATATATATATATATATATATATATATATATATATTTGATATGTGCCCGATCGACGAACTCCCAAGCGTTTGACCGATCTCCATGAGAGTTGGCACATCTACGTGTTTTTTTCACGGCGAAGGTTTTTTCACGCGCTGTTCATTCTGTTGTAACTAGATGGCGCTGCACAGCACAAGATCGCGCATCAGTTAAATGCAATTCCCAGTCCACCTGAGCGTCATTGTTGCTGGGCGCCGTCGTGTGACGCGGGGCGAGGTCGAGGAGGACAGGAAGATTGGGCGGTGCGGAATGGAGAGGGGAGAGTGTGTGTGTTTGTGTGTGTGTGTGTGAGAGAGAGAGAGAGAGAAAGAGAGAGAGAGAGAGAGAGAGAAAGAGTAAGACAGGAAGAACGAGAGGCGAAAAGAAAGAGAGGGGAAAACGGTGAGAGGGATAAGAGGGAAAAAGATAGACGAAGAGGTTTAAAGACGAAGAGGTATAAAGACGAAGAGGGGAAAAGACGAAGAGGGTCAAAGACGAATAGGGACGAAGACGAAAAGGGACAAAGACGCAGGGGGACAAAGATAGATGAGGAGGGGCAAAGATAGAGAAAGAGAGCAGGGTGGGTTCTGCTAGTAACCTGTAAATTAAGAGCATTGCTTCTTGTTCTTAATAACTCTCTAATTGTGTGAGGACTGCTATCTCCTCCATATGGTTCCTTCCATTCAAAGTAGACGTATAAATAAGTAATAATATTAACTCTATTCATTTGCGTTGATACTTAGTAACAATTTATTTTGCTGAAATTGGAATTGAATAAAAGCTTATGTTGTCGTTCCCCATTCTCTGCAATAAAAAAATAAATCGCATAAATGCATTACATTCACGTGTTTATCATTCTACCTTTCTCGTATACATACGTGTATACGGGAGTAATATACGTAGTATACAGAAAGTTATGTAATGCTGCGGAAAATCGATTTCGAGATTTCAATGGAAATACACTTTTTGGGGTCCCCTGATACCGAAAAGTGGTTGTTTTTTTTAACGTCCATCCGCCCGTCCTTCCGTCGTATGTGAACAAACCTAGCGCCTAAACCACACGTACGATCTTTTACAAATTAAAGAAACCCCCGTCCATCTGACTCTAGTTGAAGCTTTGAAATTTTGAAAAATATTCTTTGAAATTTGAAGGTATTTTACATGAAGCCCCCCGGACATTTTCAAAATTGTCTCAAAAACGACTCCAAATTTTTTTAAAACTTCTTACACTTAAATACACTAAAATACTCTTATAAAAGTGGCATAAGTTCGATTTTCACGGTTAAGTCTGAATTTTCGAAAATTGCAAAACCTTTTTTTCCGGCGACATCCGACAACTATAAAATTGAGGATAAAGATTTTTTAAAAGAAAATTTGTTATCCATAAATATCTCTTTCATTAAGGTCATGTAGACTTTTTTGAAAATTCTAGTAGTTTCCGTGCAATAGTGCATGCAATACTTGCAATTTTATAAAATAACATAAACAAGATTTTCTCATAAACGGATCCAAAATTTTTCTTTAAATTTTTGGTAGGGATAGTACCCAATGCACCCTATCCGAAGACATAAACGCCATATTGTTCTATTCTTTTGTTTTGTCGATAATTATAAAAATTTAATTTTTTTGACTTGCCTCTCACGTCGGTAATATTTACATTAGATAAAAGTTCTTCACATTATATTTATGAGTACATGTGCTTTAAATAACGTCAAATAAAGTTTCCCGAAAACTCAACAGTTTTATGTGAAAATGATCTCAAAATTCCGCATTTTCAAAAACGCTCAAACACCATTTTCTCAAAATTGGCTCCAAATTTCTTCTTTACAGTTTTACAACGGATAGTGATAATGGCACTATTTACCATGATGTAAAGTTTATTTGAGTGTATAGTTTTTTTTAATTATACAAAGATAATTTTTTCGAAATTTCTTTCACGCAAATTGGTATGCACATCTTCATTGATTTGTATTGTTACACCCCCCACCTACCTACTTTACCTACTTTACCACACGTGGTGGGTCGTGATAGCATGAATGCTCGTGAAGCGAGCTTACAATTCTCAGGAAGCAGGATCTTTCGGGTATGAGAAAGGTCTGAAGCCTTAACACAGTGAATCAAATAAAATAATAATAATATGAACATATATTCAATGTGAAAATTTACAGTGACGCAATTTCACAATAGGTTATTGCACTTTAAGTAGCTGGTCACTCAAAAAAATGAAACAAGACAAAAAAAAACATATACTAGGCGTCACCTCGACTGCCTGAACACACTTTCATCAACTACAATTTATGATTTAATTACTCCTTTCTGAGTTTTTCCCCTACTATATTATTTACTCTTTTGGCCTCTAGTTTTCCGTGCACGGCTTCTTTTCAAATGAATCTGATACTTGTTTCAAAGAAACCCTTTCACAGGTGCTAGCCTTGGGCTTCGCACTCGCTATAATACTGAACACAAAAAAATAGACGTGGCATTCACGTTACTTAATTCAAACCCTTTTACATGTCACAAAAGCAATTACTTGAAACACAATACAACAAAGTGATCTTTCTGGATAATATTAACTGTACAACATAAAATTTCTGAATCATTTACGTAAAATTGTACAAGGTAGACTTCTTTAAATGAATCTACTGACACATGAGGTAAATGGCCTGGAAACTGCCCCTCACACAGTTCAAAATACTTCTCCCTCCTATTTCAGACGTTTCACCCACTTTTAACACTGCCTTTACCTCACCAGCTCTGCGTCGCTCGCCTGTAGGTAACCTTGGGGATTTTCTGCCGCTCGCCCCACGTTGCCGCCACGTCTCGCGTGCTGTGCTGCGACGAAAGCAGTCCCTTCCGCTCGAACGCAGCCAAGCCTCCAATTTCCACACCTTTTTCTCGTTCTGAACCCGTACTATCTTCGCTCTAGACCAAGTCCTTCTCGCCTACGCTTCTTTCTTCCTGGGGTCGTCCGTCTTCCACCGCTTCGTACACGTTCGTTCGCGCTTCCAGCCTCGAAATTATTGATGTTGCAAGAGTTATGCTCACATGCTCGGCCGACCTACCACACTTTAGGCATGTGTGATCTCAGCGTGCAATGTGAAATGCTGGATTAAACTACTGTCTTTCTGCGCGAATTTTACAACTTTTGAAGTTATTCCGATATCAAAACAGTTACTTGGCTTGCTCTCCGAATTATTGTGACCGCGACGAATGATTTTGCACTCAATCTCCTAATTACTTCACTTTTCTAAGATACGCTTTTCCGAGCTAGCTTTTAACTATCAAGTTAAAGTAAACTTCTATACTATCTATTTGTACTCGCCGTTACAGTTGTAGCAAAAGAGCTTCTTCTGGTCGCCGCCGCAGTCGTCGTAAAAGAGAGTTTCTTCTGGTCGCCGTCGCAGTTGCCGTAAAAGAGAGCTCCTCCGAGGCGCGCCGCGATACTTATGATACTCGCGCCTGGGGAAATTGTTGGAGGGGTGCATATTCTCCTCCTTTCGTAACCTCTCGGAAGAAGCATTACCCACTAGTTCGGGCGTCGCAGTTTGAAAAGCTGCGGGCAGATGGCGCGTTTACCGGCCATCGCTCCGCCGCGTACCCTAGTCCTCTCTGTTAGTGAGCTTCTTCACATGGCTGATGGTGGCGTTATGGGGTTGTCTAACCCCGTGACGTCACAGTATACATTATTGCAATTGTTAGTGAAAGTACTTCAAATTACTTCAAATCAAGTTTTTCGAAAATTCAATAGATTCCTGTGAAAAAGAGCTTCAAATTTTGCGCTTAACGCCGTTTCCTTAACGACTGCTCCAAAATTTGCAATGAAAATTGTTATTTAGGACAAGGTTACAGTCTTCTTTAACATTTTAAAATAATATTTCGGTTCTGTTATTTGGAAACCGAAAAGGTGAGAAAATTTCAAAAAACCGTACATTTGCGGCAATAGATGGCAGCTGGCAATAAGGAAGGGACAGAAGGGAGGGAAGGGCAGCTGGCAAGAAGAAAGACATTACAGTACCAAGGAAATTAGAAAACTTTACTTCGAGAAAGTCTGTGCCATTCTGTAGCACCTCTAGTTTCCTTTATGATTTAATGACCTTTGTGAATTCATTTTAATTATCATCAATATACATTGAAACGCACCGCGTTTCTGCCTAAAGAAACGGCGATACAACAAGTAAGAGTACGCGGCAAAACGGTTGCCAGAGGGCGCCCGCTAGCCACAAGAAACAGCTACGGGCGGCGAAGTGTTGTCGGTTGGCCGAAGGCGTGAGAAAAGACGCCGCGAGGCTTTAATGTACGGCCGGACGCCTGTAAGGAAGGAAGTACCTGGGGCTGCTCCGCGTTCGAACAAGGTAGAATCGTGTCGCGAACGAATGAGCGCTGCCAAAAGTGATTGACGGACGAGTTGTGCTAGATATAACCATCATTTGTGGCTCGGACGTAGTGCCAGAGTAACAGCTATTATCCGGGGTAGTACTGATCGAGAGAACTTGTGTGCAGAGGAGTACGCCACGAGACTAGTAGCCTGGTGAAATGGTGGGACACGTGCTAGTAAACTGTACCTTGAATAATTAGTGGCGTTTGTCAGCTCGCGGAAGGTGACATCGAGTAGATCTGGGTGAACTGGAAAGGAGTTCAGCGGGGAGGCGCAGAGGCACCGTGGGAAGATTACGCTGGAGAAAGTGCTTCGGAAACGCAGCGCATCGCATCGGCTGGCCCCCAGTGGAGCGGGCATAGGCAGCAAAGCGAAGGAGTACGAGACAACCCGAGAGTCCCCGAAGCCGCCGACGCTCGAGGGGGGAGTATTAAACGGTAAATATTTTCTCGATCGATGTAAGATCGAAAGAACTAACAGTGATTCTGGGTGAGGTAAAGAAAAGGATAAAGACAATCACAGATATTTGTAATCAATAGTGATTTGTTTAGAATAATAAATAATTCATGTTTATTTTGTTCACGGAACAATGGTGTCTGATTAATAACCCCGAGCCCATTCACGAAAAAGAACACCTGTCCCTTGCAAATAAATTTACTGCGAACAAGCCGGGTTTACCGGTTCGTCTCAACATATACATATACAATACACAATACACAATATCATCAATAGTATTTCTAATTTAAATTTGAATTTTAAAGAAAAATATTGAGCTAGAATTTGTTAACTGTCTTGACCTTTACAATCTCGACCATGGACTTTCCTAAAAGAATAAACGAATAAAAATAGCGCTTTAAGATGCGAATGTGTTCGTAATTGAAACAGGGTGTAATGTTTTCAAAGAATTTCTGTGCTCAAACGAGTTTTTGTTAAAAAATAACGTATTAACCTTCGTTACTCTGCGTTTATTTATCGTATTTTTTATCAGTTAGTCTCACCCGCTCATCTTGCTCTTCCCGACCCACCTGTTCTGCTCCGTTAGCCCTGCTTGCCCCGCCCGCTTCAGATGCATTGCTGGTCACAAGCTCATTCTATTATTATACAGGGCTTCATTTCTGGCAGGACGCAACGGGACGGCGTTCCGGTACCTGGGAAACCAAATAGGAAAAACTAGAGGACAATCACTTGGTAACTTCAATTTTCACTTCGTCCAATTTTCGTTAACTCAGAATTAAATTATTATCCACACAACTGTTTCATTTTTACGAATGTTATCAAATTGTTAGCAGAAGACGATGTAATATTATAAAATCGAATTTTTATTTACTTTTATTATTATTATTATTATTATTATTATTATTATTATTATTATTATTATTATTATTATTATTATTATTGTTGTTGTTGTTGTTGTTGTTGTTGTTGTTGTGGTGGTGGTGGTTGTGGTTTTTGTTGTTGTTATTAAGAGTGATTTATAATTATTAACTTATATGATAAATACGATAACTATTTGTAATAAATTAATTTGGGATGCATTCCGGGACCGAAAATTTTATAAACCACGCGCTGATATTAAATACATCTACAAACACCTCTCAAACCCCTCTTGTTTACACCTCCCCCCTTAGGGATATAAGGGTATCTTATCTTACAGTATTTTTTCATATTGTAAACCTTAGGTGTAGCAAATTTGGATGAAATTGAATCTTGGCTACTAGAGCTCAGCTGGAACACACACACACACTTACATATATATATATATATATATATATATATATATATATATATATATATATATATATATATATATATATATATATATATCAAATTAAACATGGTGACTCGTAATAAATGTTACAAACTTCTAAGATATGTCGTTCTACGCGTCGAAAATCTAACTTTTTTCCAATGAACATGTAGTGAGAAATTGCATATAACGGAATTATATATCTTGGGCAGGTGGCATTCTGAAATAGTTAAGGCGATTTTATATTCCAGCCGATCATCCGTGCCTAAAAATCACAGGTAAAGGCCACATACAAAATGCATATACCTTTATTACAGGCAATTTCCTACAGGTTCATTGGCGCATATGATCAGCTTTTACATCTCTATATTCCCTAGATATTTGTCGCATTTTTTCTGAGACATCTGTATACATTAGAGGCAATGTATGAAATTCAGGTAATATCCACGGTACTTACGTAATGCAAACAATGCCTAAAACGTTTATCCCGAGTACTGAATGTTCATTCCTTTGTCTCCTTTGCCACGGAGTTGTCCACATTACTTACATATTTAAGCATTGCCACACTGAAAATGAGCTGAGCTATTTATTCAGTTTTAATAATCATTAAATTCTTAATAATCATTTAATTAATTAAATAATAAAAATACAACCTGTCAAAATTGAATTTTCTACTACTTATATTCAAAATTCAGTTTCAGTTTTTTTCATTTCGTCCTGTTTACATCCATGGCATCTTGCCCTTCTTTTCTTCAACACACATTCCATAATATTCAAAAACCTTTTCAGAAAGTTCTAAGAAATTATTCTCTAGAATTGTAAAATTTACCTCTTTAGAAACATATCTCAAGGCGTGTTGCAGAAATCTTCTCGAGGGAAGAACCACAAGCCACTTACTTAATCCTTTCGTAGGGCAAAGGTTTCTGACATTACAATGAAGTTATCTTTCGATACGTCTAGCGTCTATTACACAAGGAATTACACATGGTGTTGGTGAGGTGTTGCACGATGTCACAAAATATATAGTAAAATATTTCTTCAATTAGCGAAATAACATTAGGTTGTTTTTCACAAGAAAATGAGTTTTACTTAAATATGTTAACGTACCAGAAAGAATGTCTAGATGTCAATGCACTTAAAGATTTTTATTAAGAAGAAAATTATTTTAAATTTCAGAATTAGATTATCGAAAAGAAATGATGAAATATGCACCGACAATTGTATTAGAAGATATTGTGATAATGTACATTTAGCCTTCTCTGTGAGAATTTTCCAACGTAAATCACTTAATGGACGATCCCTGGGATGACGTAGTTCAATATGTTACGTCCAAACTTTTCTCTGTAAATGGAACTTTCATTAGAGTTAATTTTCGTGAAAGACTTGCCTTCCTCATTAGCCCTTTTCCTTCACCACAAATACACTCTCATACTGCATTCACTTTAATGGCTCTACTCGACATTTCCTCGGTTATATCTCCCCTGGCGGCGCTTTAATCCCTACCTTATGCTCGCGTCGTTCCTTCCGGTACTGCCGCCGCCTCCGCCAGCTCCTCCGTTTCCGGAACGCTGTCGTGTACAAAGCCACCAGGCACAGTGGGTTACAATGCAACAGGAGCGTGGTCAGCTTCCGCTGACCGTGGTTGGTTGTATGATTAAATGATTATTAAATAATTGAGTGACCGATGATTGAATAATTAGCGATTGATGATTGAATGATTTATGGTTGAGCTATGATTGAGTGAGTTATGATTGAGTGAGTGATGATTGAGTGAGTGATGATTGAATGAGTGAGTGGTAATTGATTGAATGAATGATGATTGAATGAGTGAGTGATGATTGATTGAATGAGTGAGTGATGATTGAATGAATGATTTATTGATTGATGGAGCTTAAATGATGGTTGAATGATAGCAAATGACGGACAGCTTGCTTGCGCTTTTATGTATGTATACGGCATTTTAGAGATCTATTATCCGATTTGGCCGTTTAGCTAATGGCTAATGGACAAGGGTAAGAGAGACATGTGACGAACATAACGTATTATCTTCACCGTTACTAGCAAACTCCGCCTGCCGAAGCTTTTCCTTAATAACACAGCTACAGAATCTGAGACGATTTTAAAGGAAAGCTACGACTGTTTTTGCCGCGACCGGTATCATACCACGGGAAGCCGATGAGGATTTTAAACGTCAAAAGAGTAAAAAATGAATTATTCGTAAAGATGTCCTGTTATTACTTGTATTCCAAGAAAATATTATTGTGTTGTTAATATGATTTTTGGTATTATGAAAACTATTGAACGACACTTGACCGACAACACAAATAACTGACTCGGTTGGTTATTTGCTCTACGAATATCGTGTATCGGCCGAATGAAGTAAATAACCACTCACTAGAACAGTGCAAAAGCGCTTTGTAAATCAGTGTTTTTGTGATGAAAATAGTTTCATAGTGAATCCCATCAATCGACCAACCCCTGATTTGTGCTTTATAGCATTACAGACCCGGTTATGTGTGAGAGTAGCCATTGTAATCAAGCATTTATCTTAAATTGCAAAGCAAATCCTACCTTTAACTTCAAATAGAAAGGTTTATAACGCATTTTTCTTTCAATTTAATTTTGCATAGCTTTCAGGTTCCTGTACTTTTCTAGTCATCCATGTTGAGTGGGGGCACCCAGATTAAGTGAATCTTCGAATATGTAATAGAAGGATCAAATAGGTCGCGTTTTGTAGAATTTTTGTGTTAAATTCTTTAAACAATTCGGGCTTCACCTATCCCCGCATCCTTCAGAAGTCCCCCATCATTTCACCAGATGTCCCTCTTCGTGTTCCTACATGTCCCTAATCTCCGTTTAAAACTCGTGTCCCCACAAAACTCATTTTCCTTCATGAACATCTAAACCTACTTTTAAGACCTTAAGACGCATCGCTCCCCAGTTATCCTTGAGTATAATGTGTTCAGTAATGTGTCTTGCCAGCTGTTTTTTCGTCTTAAAAATGTTTGATCTAAGTTTGGAGTAATTCCCTTTCCATCAGGAGAACAATTGCACGGTTTTCTGACGATAGTTTCTTGTAAAATGTCAAATAAACGTCACCAATCCTTACTATATATTTTGAATTGAGGATTAAAACATGAACTATAACCCGCATAAGTGCATCGATCTTCGTATTTTGAACATTAGAGTGCTCTTTTATCGTCATATCCAACAACTTTGATCTAGAGGTATCTTCACTAAACGAGTTCTCAGAGATTTCCAACTCGAGACATTAACTGGATCTCCGAGAGAGATTGCCCTCTCGTCGCCAGAATTGTCTTCACTAGTGTAGATTAGTGCTTCAATAAATTTACATTTATTAAACTGTCGTATAATAGTTAGTTTATTTTAGAGATTGACTTATCTCGTTCCCCTAAAGGAAGTGTATCCTATCCATATCTCTTTTCAACTCAACCATGAACGTAAGATTGTGGAAAAGATGCTTCGATTTAACGCCAAACCTGGAGTCGTAAATGAACAAACTTGGCACATGGTATTGCAGGGCTGCCTTTGCAATAGAACCATTTTGCACAGCGTCAAAACTGATAACGTATGCTCAAGAAATAAGTTTAATTTTCTTTGAGAAACAGCAAATCTGACTACGTATTTTATTACAGCATTATGGAATTGATTTTAAATTTCGTCACTTTTACTACCGATGAAGAAATGAAAATTTTTCATTTTTCTGGGTAATGCTTTTGGTAGGTAGTTATAGAACTGCGAACACATTGCATTCCACTGATTGATTTAATAGCAAAATTGGCTGTGAAATGAGTTTACATCTTCGTGTGTCGTGTCGTAAGTGAGAATTGTTACCAATTATAGCGGCAGTGTGCTGTTATCGCATATTTGCACAAGCAAACAAATGTAAAGGCAACTGGAAGTGGGAGCCAACAGAATGTGCCATTATTGACATTAAGTAAAAGCTTCCATTGCAATTCCAGGCAACTTCTTTTTAGGAAACCTTGGCAAATCCATGTAAATTGTATGCGCCAAACCGAAGTAAAAGAATAAACGGCTTCTGTAAATAGTACAATTTGTATTAGTGGAACACGGTATCTGGTTTGACGCTGATCGCAAACCTATACTGACATCAGGATCTTGCATCGAAGGACTACTTTGAATTCAACCGTTTAATAAAATAATTCTTCTTCTACTTCTTCATCCCCCTGCAACTCTTTTCTTATTCTTCTCCTCTTTTTCTTCTTCTTCTTCTTCTTCTTCTTCTTCTTCTTCTTATACTTCTTCCAGTGCCATAACGATGTATTGGCAACCAAGTACCTGGGGCTAACTGTTTGCTTTCCTTGGCGTTTAGTAAAAGACTAACGTCAAATTCAAAATGTTTTATTTCCCTTTAGCCAACCACGTTTCATCTCAAAGCTGAAAACATCCTTATCTCACGCAGGATTAAAACGCAAAGCAAGTTCTTTTGCTAAATAATCTAGAAGGGTCATACGATTTTAACATACGGCAAGATAAAAATAAGCGTATCTCCTAAATGTTTGCAAAGATACTGCGTAATATTTTGCATGGACACTGGATGGTAATATCAAACAATTTTAATCTGTTTTTAATCTGGGCACTTTGAGTATTTCACTGTATAAATGAATGCATGCTATAATTTCCGTTTGTGTATTTGTGATGTCCTGAGTTGCAAATATACCCAGGCGAAAGCATCCTTATCCCTGAAAAGTTGCGTCCTTTGAAAAACGAGGTTTTATTCGCCGCTTTGCGTCCGGGGCGAGTGGTGTCGCCCTGCGCGCGGGCCCATTGCGGCCAGCGGGCACCGTTGCCTCGCCGCCGAAGTGGCCATCTCGCGGTCCATTTCCGCGGCTCGCCTTTGGCGCGGCCTTTGTCGGCGGGCCGTGTTAAAGCGAGCATCCGCCCACGCCGCCTATTTGCCACACACCGCCCGACTGACCTCGACGCTGCCAGCTGCAGCCCGACGCCCACGCTGCCGACCCCGCCCCCGCCCCCACCGTCACCGCCGCCGCTCCCCGCCTGCCGCCACCCTGCCTGCCTGTCGGTTTCGTTGTCTCTGCGGCTCTCCGGTTCCACCACTACGAGTAGCAGTCAATGTGTCTTCGCCACGCCCTCTGCTGCCTCCATAGCCCTTCCTCTGGTAATCGCCCCTCCGCTCCCACTACCCCGTCTACTCCCATCGCTCTTCACTCCCCCCGCTCCCACTGTCCTCTCGACTTCCACCGCCCACCACTGTCCTGCGCCCCCGTCGCTACCATCGCCGATCCGTCCCAACGCCCCTTCCGACCACCTCCACTTCCTTCGCCCTCCACGCACCCATCCTCTCGACTCTGCCCACCACTGCTCCAGAGCCTCAAATTCCCCCTCCCCTCCCACCGCCCCTCTGCAACCACCCCATTCACCCCCTCCGCTCCCATCGCTCTCCAGCGCCCCCATTCTCACCATACATCCACTTCCACCATCCTGTTGACTCGCACCGCCCACCACTGCCCCTGCGCCCCCAACTCCCCTTCACGTCCCACCGCCCCTCCACCCCAACGCCCTTCCGCACCCACCCCCTCCACTCCCTCCGTCCCTCCGTTCCCATCGCCCTCCACTCACCCATCCTCTCGACTCACACCGCACACCACTCCCCATGCGCCCAATTCCCCCATCGCTCCCACCGCCCCGCCATCCCAACGTCCCTCTTCACCCACCCACTCCAGTCCCTCCATCCCTCCGCTCCCATCGCTCCCATTCACCCATCCTCTCGACTCACACCACCCACCACTACCACAGTGCCCCAATTCCCCCTCCAGTTCTACTGTCCCTCCACACCCACCCCATCCATCCCTTCGCTCCCATTGCCCATCACTACCCCCGCTTTCATAACACATCCACTCCCACCGTCCTCTCGACTCCCACCGCCCACTTCTTCCTCATGGCCCCCAATTCCCCCTCTGCTCCCACCGCTCCTCACTCTACTAACCCCAGCACTCCCCTTGTCTCTCCGCTCCCATCCCCCTCCTCTTCCACTACCCTCTCCATTAACTCTGGTCCTCCTCTCCCATCGCTCTCCGCTTCAACCACCCCTGCACTCCCTTCGCCTCTCTGCTCCCATCGCCTACCATTGCCCCGGCGCCCCTCACTGCCCCCTCTGGTTCTTTCGCCCCTGCTCCTACCTCTGCTTCTCCACTCCCATCGCCCTCCGCTTCAACCACCCATTCACGCCCTCCGCCTCTCCGCTCCCATCGCCTACCACTGCCACGGCGCCCCTCATTGCCCCCTCTAGCCCTTCCGCCCCCTCGACCCTCTCTGCCCCACCCACGCGCACCGCCCTCTCTGCTCCTGCCGTCCCCGCTGCCCCTCCGTCCACGCTGCTGCGTCTCCCAATCGGCCACCTCGCCGCCGCCTACGTCCTCCACGCCGCGCCGGGCCATTCGTTCCTCTTGCGTTCCGTTACGTAAACGACATGCGGTGGGCGGCCAAATTATTACACTCTGGAGGTACTTTGGAATAATTTTAAAGTTTGTTCGCGCATATTGACGTATATTACGTGAAGGCCCTTAGTGACTGATTTTACTTATTTTGGTGGTACATTTGGGGAAGCAGTAAAAGAGAAAATGAATGGTTCCAATACCTTAATTAGTTATTTACGACTTTAGTAGTCAATTATTTTCTATTTTGTAAATTCTCCCTTGGAACTCTTTGATGCAGAAGAGTTTTGTAAGATTTCATCATTCTTTGTTAAGTCTTTTCTTTGATGTAATAATTGTATTCTTCGATATTTCAGTTTTTAATTCCTCCCACACATTTCTATCGGATTTAATTTGGAATTATTTCCGGACCTACCTAGAGATTTGAGTTATTTTTCGAGAGAAAAGTTATTAACTTTTAATGCTTTGAGATAGTTTGTTGAGTCGTGAATGTTTTGCCATTTCGCGGTCAAATGAGCGAGGAGACTTTCGCGTAGCACCTTCTTTCTTGGTCATGAGGCATGGTTCCATACGGCAAAAGTCATTTTGAGCCTTGTTGGCAAATAGTATAGTGACAAAATCGTACAATCAAGATGATGTTTTACTGGTTCCACTATACAATCGTTTTCATTACGTGTGCGTCGAATGATCTTGTAAGATCTGGATTGACGACTCGCCTGAGAATCAAATTTACATTACGATAATTTTGAAGGCTGGTTCAAGGAGCTTGATCAATTAACTGCTCCAGTACTTGATTGTTTGCCAACGTTTCTGAAAATGTATTTCATCAGGATAATATACGTAGAGCAGTAAAAACAATACCGTGTTAATCAGTAAGCTCATTTTTCTCTTACAAAGTACTGTAAACCACCTACCAATTTAAAACATGTAAGTAAAACAATATATTAGTTCGATACTTTGCAAAAAAACAACATTTTATCCCGTAGCTTTTGTTTGAAATCTACAAGACGGCTTTTATGAAAAAATCACTCCGGTTGACAGTAATGTTACAACAATTTGTTTCGAGGAAGCATTGCTTACGGTAGACGTTTTTAAAATTGCACGCCCTTGTTCAACGAAACTGTACGCTCTTTCTTTTCTTTCTCTTTCTTTTCTTTCTTTTCTTTCTTTTCTTTCTTTCTTCTTTCTTCCTTCTTTCTTTCTTTCTTCTTTCTTTCTTCTTTGTTTCTTTCTTCTTTCTTTCTTCTTTGTTTCTTTCTTCTTTCTTTCTTTCTTCTTTCTTCCTTTTTTCTTCTTTCTTTTATCTTCTTTCCTTTCTTTCTTTCTTTCTCCCTCTCTCTCTCTCTCTCTCTCCCTCACGCGCGCGCACGCGCGTTTTCTCGCTCATTTGCTCGCGCTCGTTCCCTCTCACGCTTTGTGGTCTGTCCTGTCTCTGTCTCTGACCCTCCAACTATCTACCTGTGAGCATGTCCTGCTGTCCGTATGTATGTTTGTCCGTCTTTCTGTGCGACCGACTACCTCTCTGTAGC
This sequence comes from Teleogryllus occipitalis, assembly GCA_011170035.1. Classification (NCBI taxonomy): domain Eukaryota; kingdom Metazoa; phylum Arthropoda; class Insecta; order Orthoptera; family Gryllidae; genus Teleogryllus; species Teleogryllus occipitalis. Next base: position 21,999 of record BLKR01007699.1, read on the forward strand.
GTGCCGGCGTTGTGGCGGCCGGTCTTCTCTTACAAGTGCTCCGCAAACTTAGGCCAGACGGCGTACGAGGCACTGAGGTCGTGGTGGCAGGAGTGATAGCGGTCTCCTAACCTCTGGCTACAAGGTGTCTAAACATCGCACGCGCGCAATACGGGTACTGTTTGACTGTTTTGTGTAGAGGGGGGGTACTGCAGAAGGAGGCAAGCAATACCTCCCACCGCGATGCCTCCACATCTGTCGGGAAAAGACAACTCAGAATCTCGCAAGGCTATTGTGTCGGTTTTAGTTGCTTTGTTTCTTTGCAATCTCATGTGTGCGAGGCTATTTGTTGGAAACATTACGCACTTACAAGAGTTTATAACTAACAGTTATTAACGTATTAGGTCGATAAACACCAAATAACAGACGCGGTTGAAGTTTGTATATCCAGGCGACAGCCGAGGTTTTTAACCAACCAAGTCTGTTATGTGTGTTATCGGCCGTGTGTCGTTTAATATTTTTCGTAATGCTTTCTGCTCATACGAAAAATAATATAAATAAGAAAAATCTTTGCTTTTAATACAAAGGAGTGCAACGCTTTCTTCCATTTCAATTCGATTTGATTGTTGCTTCGGACGTGCGAGTCTTTCATTTCGATTCGATTGTAGTTTGTTTTTTTCCCCCTAGGGCTTTTATCCAGCCGTCAGCCGGTTGCCCTTTTATGTCCCGAAGGGACGCATATTCGACCAAACACTAGACAAACACTTGCGAGCTCCTCTGATCTGGGGTCAGCAGAACGCGAGGCCCTCCGCGACAACACACACACACAAAGTCAAGGGACAAACAGCCATGCCCAAGGCGGGACTCGAACCCGCGACCCTTCGAACCGAAGCGCTGAGTCGGTATTCGCTCTTAGCCACCTCGGCTATCCAGGTCGGCGTTTTGTTTCTACACACATATAAAAAGATGAATGTTACACATTTTAAGATGAAAGATATTCCAGACGATCTTTTGTAAATTGCAAGTGGTGCATGTTTCGACTTGTTTAAGGAAAAATCTAGATAAGGTATGAAAATGAATACCAAAAGTTTCAACATTGGCGCTAAGGTAAGAATATTAACAAAATAGATGAAAAGTTATGCTGGCGTATGCCAAAAAAAGATCTGAGACGTACCCTCCCACATCGTTGTGACAAAATTCCCTAAGTTGAAAGTGTGTTTAATAATTAAAATGACTTATCAAGGTTAGTATTCCACATTTTCCATTTTTACGTTTCAGTTAAGAAACGTATTTTACTAAATGACATCAGAATCTTTTTACAGATTCGGAAAACTGTTCCTATTTTTGAGACGAAAATCTGAAGGTTATATTTCCAAAAAATACGAAGATTTTATCGGAAGAACATATTATAAAAGTTTTAGGGAAAGCAATACATTACTTTTGACTACTTAAATAGTTATTGCGGTTTTTCATTCATATTTTGGGGGCAAGTCGACGAAATGAACTTGTGTCATTAACTATTGATTATATAGAAATCATGGGCAACGGAGAGCTAGTTACATAAATATGCACAAAAACAAAAAAAACGAATTTTTGTAATTCGCAAAAATGGTCTTCCATTCAATGCTTTTCGTTTGTACAAAATATATGAGGACCTAAGTCAACCTCCCCTAAACGCTGGACGCTTTTCCTTAGGTTATGGAAATGGAAAATGCACTAAACTAGTTGTAGGTATATACACAGAAGAAAAACGGCAGAACTCTTTATTACGATGCCCTGGAAACCAAAAAGTGGATAAATCCAGTTGCTAAATTTTAGAAAAAATATCTCTAACACGTAATGTAGCCAAAATCCATGTTTTGTGGATGCTTAATACCGAAAAATTAAATGATGGCAAAACGTCCGTCTACCCGGCCGGCCGTCTGTCCGTCTATGTACGTCTGTCTCTCCGTACGTCCGTGAAACACCGCTAGCGGCTAAACCGTTTAGCCGATTTTCTCCAAAACTTATATTCCCCAATCGATCTGTCTCATGTCGGTGCGTCTTTCAATTTGAAACCAATATTTAATTTTGGAGGGTACTTTACATGAAGCCCCTGGGACATTTTGAAAATTTTCAAAACACTTTGCTTCATCGATTTTCATTAAATTTTGTTATTCTATAGTTTGAAGGACGTTTAAGAGAATAGTGCAGGTCTCTTTTCGTTCAAAATTGATTTTTCGAAAATTGCTTAAGTTAAAATTTTTTCGGCGTCTTCCTACAACTAAAATATTAAAGAAAGAAATTTTTCTCTTAATAAAAATCTGTTCCTTAAAGATAGATTTTGGTATAAGGGTTATTTGGTATAGATTTTGAAATAAGGTCACGTAAAATTTGTCGAAAATTTGAGTACTTCTTGCGTGAAAATACGGAAAAGTGTTTTCGTTTACCAAGAGCAAGCACAAAACAACGCTCTATTTGCATGGACGCAGTAGAGTGACGATTACCGTCATACTCGAGTGCACTCTGCCGGGCAATAAAAGAAAGCTACCAGTTCTTGGACTTTCCATATGACGCCTTGCCACAATCGGTACCTGTTACTTTCATTTTAGTGGCCAAAATTATGCGATGGAATGTAAAAATAAGAATCCATTATATAACTTGTAGTTTAGTAAACATTGCAACTGTCCCTCGAGTAAAAATCGTCCCTACATGTACGTCACTTTTAACATCTGTTGAAGAATGCACTATTATATTAATGCAGAATTCGAGGAAAATTGATCTACGCTATTGGACGTAACTGCGTAATGAAGTTTCAGAAAGACGAACGGACGAAGTTCGAAGTTAAATCAGTAACACTTATCACTCTGTCAATAAAATTTAATATATTTTTTGGATATTGAATAATTTAAATTCATTGCCTGAATTTTCCTTGATGTATTGCCACCAATTGTATTGATACTTGAAGTAAATAGTATGGACAATTTTCCACAGCAATTCATAGTAAGTATCGAAGAGTTCAGCAGGAAAGGTTTGTGATTGCCTGAAAATTATGTGATTGCATGATAATGTGATTAAATTAAAGCCATGGTATTACACGAAAGTCATGTGATTGCATGAAAATGTGATTAAATTAAAATCATGGTATTACGTGAAAGTCATGTGATTGCATGTATGGCATGAGAGTGCATGAAAGTTATGTGATTGCATGAAAGTCTTGTAATTGCATGAAAGACTGGTGATTAAATGAAAGTCATGTAATTGCATGAATGTCATGCGAGTGCATGAAAGTGTTGTGATTGCATGAAAGCCATGTGATCGCATTCTTATCTGATTCTGCGCGAACAATACAAAAACTTCGCCCACTGATACCATTTAGTCTTTAATCATGACGTCATCTTGTAAGTTATGAAGGCGGCGGCTGGCAGCGGAAGACAGACCACCCGGACGAAGTTATCGGAGGCATTAGGCACGTCCAGATGGTGGCAACGCGTGTTCGAACACGGCGCTCCGAGGATCGGACGACTCATTTCGCCGGCGCTGCTTTTTACGATCTTCCTCGAGCTGCGACACGCGAAATGGCTTCGTGGCAACAGCCCCAGTGGAGGACTTCGTTGCAGGCGGAGGGCGGAGCACGGAGCGAAGTAACCGTTTAAACATCAGTGAAATTGGCCTCCAAAAAATTGATGTCTCTGTGCAGTGCCTCTGACCGGGAGGTCCTAGGTTTGAGTCCCGTCAATGGCAAGATTTTCGACACTAGCTTGTTAGATAGGTCGCTGACTGGAGGGGAATTTTAGAGACCGGCTTCTCTGATCGGTAGTTTTCCGTAGTTTCTCCGATCAACACCCGGCGATTGCCGGGGCAGAACCCTAACAAACGGACCACTGACCGCCCGCGATCTTTCCTTTCTCTTCCTTGTCCTATCCTCACCCCTTACACACACTTAAACTAACGTGAACTACTTACCACACATGCCGGCAGACGGGTTGGGGCTTAGAGCTTGTCCCGGCTGAAGCGGTGCCCCGCTGTTGGAAGTACCTGGTTTGGTGAAACCCGGCTAGCCGATGATAGGTCGGCGCTGGATCTCACCATTCGTCGGGGGAAGATCACCGCCACCTCCCGATGAAAAACATGTACGACACATACGGAACTAATGAACTCAATAGTTGACGTGCCTGAAAACACTAACAACCTACCAACCATCCAAAAAATCGAAATTTTCAAATTTTTCATGTGCATTCGTTGGTCGATCGTTTGACCACGTTGGATAGTCTTAAGAAAATGTTTATCAGCTTCCGTTCACAAATTAGAGCAAAAAAATTTTTTTCGGGTCAAGTTCGCTTTTGTTTGTCCATCATTTGCCCACCTTTAATCATTACGTATAATATTTTTCCCACGTTTCTCTTAGCAGAGAATGCCGAAAAAAGTATTCCATTGGACACAAAAAGCGTGAACTTGGCTCCAAAAACTTAAAAATTAATCTATGTGGATTCGTTTGTTCAATGTTTGGCCACTTGTATCTTCCCATTAGAAAATATTTACCAGCTACAGTTCAAAGGTTTTTGAATGAAAAAAGAAATGTTTTCCGACATTTCATGAATTTGCCAAATACCAAGAAACTCACAGACATTTCGACAATTAACAATTCTTTTCCCTTGTCCATTTTTGTAAGACATTTATCCTTCATTTGGACAACGTATACATTCGTTTACTTATCAGAGAAGAAGTCGTGCTTTTGCAGGGGTATGAAATACTATCTTTGTGGTCGTCGACTTTTAGTCCCTCTAGAATACTGCACCAGAAGATTTTTTTCAGAAAGAGAAAGTATTCACGTTTACCCTTACAGTTTAAGATTGGATGCAACGGTTTTCGGATGCTGTTTTGTAGGAGAAACGTAATGATGGGACACAATATGAAGCCGTGATAATATGTGTATTGTCAGCTGGTGTTATTCGTTTTGTGCACTTGCTCATGTAAGTACATGTTAATCACCCAGAATACAGGTACAGTTAAATGCCCAGACTATTTTTCAGATCGAAGTACGATAATATCACTAAAGATTTTCTGCCTATAAACAAATTTTAAAACGTTAACAACTTTCAGGTATCGTGCTATGTTTTTGCCGTCAGTGTCAAGTGTCATGAGTGTATAACGAATTCGCAATGCGATACAAATGTCTGAGGAGATAATACGCCAGCGATTGTATGTTTGTGGAGCAAATAAACTGTATTCGTCGCTCAGGTATCACTTGTATTCAATTCAACCTTTTTTAAGATTATTCCATTTACTTTTTCTACAGGCAAATCTAACAATTCATTGTATGATCTTCGGATTGTTCGTAAAATGGAACTAATATGTACCAACTCAATAATATTTTTAGTGGCTTACATATGTAGTCTCTAACGGAAACTTTATCGAAACAAACAGCAAATGAAGGAGGAAAAAATTAATTGATGTTCGACTTCATTTCAACATATCTTGTTGCGTCGAAACGTTTAAAAAATTAAAATAATAAAACTAAAATAAAGTTTATTTGAACATGTGAATGTTGAATAATATATTTGAATTTTTTTATTTTGAATTGATAGAATATTGTAAGGTTTTGTATGATATGACACATCCATATTACACCTCCGTTCATTTATGATGCGTAACCTGAACAAAGGAAACGTTTCCACAAGTGGAGTTAAAATAATAACAGTCACTGCTCTAATAGCTAATTTTGAAATTATCATTTGAACATTTTCGCTAATCCACAACTATAGATAGTTTGAAGTTATTGAACTGAATAAAGTTGTAAGGACCTATTATAGTTAATGAAAGTGAATTTTCAGTTTCCAGGTGCGTCGACTTCTATGGTCTTAAGTTCCGCAAGTGTAGTGCATGTTAGGCCTAGAGAGTTGGTGGTGTTTCTGTCCCGCTAGAAGATGAGATTCGATGCCGACCTACATGCTTGGTTTTTCACATTTACTTGCCTCGCCCTTTGAGACCCCACCCTAGCCAGGATAAATTTGATTAAGATTTGATTTATTTGGTCAAAAAACAGTGAAAACTGTTTAAAATGTATGGGGGAGAAGATTACCTGCGCACGTTTTCTCCAGTACCAGAATCCCATCCCAACATTTTAACGATAAATAGTTGAAAGATTAATGAAAGTTTAAACAATAATAATAATTATAATAAACATTAAAATAATTATAATAAACATTAAAATAATAATAATAAACATTAAAGTAATAATAATAAACATTAAAATAATAATAATAATAAAATTTAAAAAAGTGAGAGATTAACAATATTTGAAAAACTAGACATTTTCGTTCCCGAGTTATATAAAACCTATTTGCAACGATAAACGAACTGCAGATTTGATTTTTCTGAATTACTAACAATGTAGTTTCACCCTCAGTTCTACTCCTACCATTACAAGTAAAAGGAGAACTCAACAAAACATGCGCATAGTGAAGCTACATTTATGTTCAGAAGCAAAAGAAGGGGACATCTCATCATTTGCTCAATGGCTCAGGGAAACGACAAAAATCTGATCGAGATGGGTGTCATTGAACCGGAAGCTGAAGTGCATTACTCGTTACAGGCATATTAAGTCTTTTAAAAGGACTATACAATACAAATGTAAAGTAATTCATTATACTATATGATTATTTTCTTAAATTAAACATTATTTTAACTTTGATGATCATTATTACTATTATCACTATAATTGTATAAAAACAGTTAGTGTCGGAAACTTTTTGGAAAGTGTATGATGTTAAATTTTGTGGTTTTAGTCCCTTCGTGAGATCAGCCACAATTCTAGAAAAGTGTTGGTTGAAGAAATCTGAAATTTTTTCGGAATTATTTGCTTCTTTTTCATTATCCTTTAAAACATTCTCTACACGGTATCGAGATGATATGGTTGTATTTTTTACAATATTCCACATTGCTTTAGTTTTGTTACTAGCTTTCAAAATATCTTGACTATTTTTCATTATTTTTGCCTGTCCCATTACTCTTCTTAAAATTCTTTTATATTCTCGGAAGTAGACATGGAAACCGGGTGATACGTCATGATGTTTAGAAATAAAGTAATACTTGGATCACTTACGTTAGTTTTTACTCGATGCTCTAATTCCTTGTGTGATCCATGTATTACTTTTCCGTGAAATTCGAACCCCCCCTATTGATCTCTCTACATGTGTGTGTATGTGTGTGTGTGTGTGTGTGTGTGTGTGTGTGTGTGTGTGTGTGTGTGTGTGTGTGTGTGTGTGTGTGTAAGGGGTGAGGATAGAACAAGAAAAAGGAAGGATAGATCTCGCGCAGTCCGTGGCCCGTTTGTTAGGGTCCTACTCCGGCATTGGCCTGGTGTTGAGCGGAGAAACCACGGAAAACTCCGGATCAGTGCAATCTTCCATTGACACCGGTTGAATTCGACCTAATAGCTATGAATTCAGATTCACAAATCCATCAGTGTAGATTACTATGGTCTCCCGCTCAGCAACGCTGCAGCAGCAGCTGTTCCTGTTACTGGCCAATCTCAGTCGACACTTATTGTAGTGTTTTACTTTTTTTTAAATAATGATTTTTCCACACGCTTTCTCCTTAGGCTTCACTCCGCCACGGGGAGTAATCCTCTTTTCTAAGAACTTATTTTTGTTTGATGAGACGTGATAAAATGAGAAAACGTTTTCTGGATTTCGTGCTTCCGTCACTTACTCATGTCTGTGTAAGTATTTACTCAGGGAGGATCTTAGAATTAAACAATTCGAGGTAGAATCAATTATGAATAATGTCGACACCTGTTCTCGTACAGAGAACCTTCCGAAATGTACTAAATATAGGATCAAGAAAACGAATAGAAAATGAATAGATATGAACAATTAAGACAAGAAATTCACTCATTATTGTTTTTTCACAATTAATTGTGAATGGTACGGTATTTTAATATTTGTTTCTGATATTTTTTATGGAAGCGATTGTTATGAAAAAATAAAATCAGCTACAAATTCAGTCTAATAATATGAAGATATTACTAAAATTCCCTAAATTTACTATAAATCAGTTTATAAGAGCAAGGATAACACATCCAGGGTCCATTACCTTTCATTTAAACACAAAATCACAAAATTTGGTTGAGTAGAAAGTCCAAACCATCTTTCTAAACGAAAATTCTTAGGGTTACGTGGATAATTAATAAAATGTCTGTGAACAATGATGCCATTCACTGTTCCCTTTGAATTTCTAAAGCACGCTCTTGTCTCAGTCGACCTCCTTACGAAGTTAGTTACGTCCTTTTCATCGTTACCCCCGTCACTCCCCTTCCATTTCTCTGAACCAGACACCTTCGCGTTTCGCCCCCGCAGACGCCAGCCGTAACCCAGACACCGCCGCCGCCGCCGCAGCCAGCGCCTCAGCTGCCATTTTCCAGACCGTTACATCTCCGCCATTATCCTCCCGAGCCCTTCACACAGCGTGCCTGCGCCCTTCCGCCGACATCCTCAAATCACCTCACTCCCAGACTCCCTTCCCCTCCACCTCCCTTCCTCTCCCTCTCTCTCCCTCCCCACCCCTTGTCCTGCGACTGGTTTTTATTGATTGATTTTTTCGTGTTTCCGAGTGCGTCAACGGCTTCGGTCCCGTTAGTGTAGTGCATTTTTTTCTCGGGAGATGGTGGTGATCTTTCCCCGCTCGATGGCGAGATCCGGCGCCGACCTACCGTCGGCTAGTGGGGTTTCCCCCTATCCAGGACTCTCCCACCAGCGGGCCACCGCCCCAGCTGAGACAAGCTCCCGACCGGTCTCCCGAAATATGTGGTGGTGTAGTGCATGTTAGAGTAAGTGTGTGTGTAAAGGGAGAGGATAGGACAAGGAAGAGGAAGGAAAGATTGCGCGCGGTCCGTGGCCCGTTTGGTAGGGTACTGCTCCGGCATTCGCCTGGTGTTGATCGGAGAAACCATGGAAAACTACCGATCAGAGCAGCCGGCCGCTAGAATTCTCCTCCAGACAGCGACGAAATTCGACCTAGCTGAAAAGGTAGTGTCGAAAATCCTGCCGCCGTCAGGACTCGAATCCAGGACCTCCCGGTCAGAGGCGCTGCAGTGACATCAGTTGATGCACTGAGCTACCGCTTCCGGTCCTGCGACTGGTTCCCCCGACATCCTCAAACCACCTCTCTCCCAGACTCCCTTCCCCTCCACCTCCCTCTTCCTCCTCCCTCTCCCTCCCCCCCTTGTCCTGCGACTGGCCTTTTCGTCCCAATCGTTATCGACCCCTCGACACTCGCAGGTCTCTCACTCTCAGAGAGCGACTCCTCTGTTTTCCTTCGGCGCCCCCTAGCGGCCAACGGGGCGTCATTTATGCAAAGGCAGCTGCCAGGCGCCGTAATATGATGGGGCCCGATGTGCTTAATTATGAAAGCAATCAAAAGGCGAACGATTTTATATTTGAAAATCGTGGCTGTCACAAGAGAGAAGAAAGACACAACATCAAAGGCACGTATAAAATGACGGATTTGCAGATGGAATATTGGTTAAGAAGCTTCTTCGTCAAGGATAATGGACCAATTCTGATGAAAAGGTGATTAGGTAATTGGAGCGGCGAAAGGCGACTCGTGAACTGGAGAGGTATGCGTTGTATTTCTGAGCGATGGCGAAGTGTGTGTGTGTGTGTGTGTGTGTGTGTGTGTGTGTGTGTTGGGGGGGGGGAGGCTATCGCTTTACATTCCTTCCATTTTTCTGGTCTCATAGTGGTGGTTTGCATGTTCCTTCTACTGCAAGATGCCCATTCGGGAAGTTATAAAAGATGCATGTAGGAAATTTATGAATCATAATGAATATGGTAATGTTTAGGCGAGGTAAATGGTGGTTGCAGATGTAAACTATTGTGACACAATTACCTGGTGAAAACATCTGTCTTACACGTGGATCAAACGCCAACTTTTCTTCCCGTATCTTATGCTACCGGAATCTATTATTTTTTTAAAAATTATTTTCCACTCAAATCCTATTGAACGCGGTCCTGAGGACCACTCAACTTCATTTTCAAATGAGTAATATTTACTGGCTGTTTGCCCGAAACTATTGGGTGAAATATCAAGCTGATGCACGGCTTTTGCTACATCATCTGCTGCTTTCATCCGAGACCTTAAGAGGACGTCCTATATATCCGTTTCAATAATTATACAAAGATCCTGGAAGCAAGGAGCTGCCGGAAAGGCAAAATAAAAGAGGATTTCTAACGCGTTTCTATTAAGCAGATTATTATCTGCGGTTCTAAAGGTAGAAAGGTAATAAATGTAAACGTCTATTTTCGGAATAATTTTCCAGCTTTTTATGTATTAATATCTGATTCAGTAGGACTAAAAACAAGGTGTAAATACAGCCAACCCTGTTCTTCAATCAATATAATCTTGCCAATATGTTCAACTCTCAGCGATTCAGCTCGCTGCCTTTCATCGTCGTTATTTGGCTCAGTCCATCTCGTTTCAATTGAATCCAATCCCTTTCAGTTTGCACAACGTGCTTAAATGCGGTGTGCTGAAAGGGATTTCCCTAGAAAATCTACAATATTCGGTACCATAAAAATGTCTCTCTAGTAATATTGTTTTGATTGATTCTTTGGTTTCATTTCGAATATTCCACATTTCTTTACCAACATACGAGTATATCTATTACATTTGACATTAGATTAGCAAAATTTCCAGTGATTAATAATAGTCTGATTTTTAATGATTCAAAGCAATATTTTCCAAATCAATAATAATTTGGTGCAGTTACTGACAATGATGTGATTAATAGAGTCTTA
>BLKR01007700.1:0-32735 GCA_011170035.1 Teleogryllus occipitalis
TTTCTCATACATATCGACATAGTTTGTATCAATTCTTTCAACATTATTCCCAGAGGCGACAACAGAACAAACCTAGTCACTCGAACAAACTATTCCTAAACTCCTGCAACTCACTGAATTGACTCTCTCGAGATACTATCAGCTAGCTCCCAATTCATTTGGCTGGCTTACGAATACAATTATTGGAGGATTAGAGTTTGCTGTGATGCTCAACTCTCATACAATATGTCAAAAAATTGCGTCCGTAAACGAATATACACGGATTTCAAACCAGAATCGACCTGAACTATGGTATCGGAGAGGGAAAACTTCAGTACGGTAGGAACAGTTTAGGTATTTGCTCCTGAGGGCAGGGCTAGGTATTCATTGTCCACCGTGCGTGTCAGGGCTGCGACAAAGGTTTTGACATCCACAACAAAATAGATGTTTCAAAACACGTATGTTCAAAATTAAATCATGGATATCAAAAATACATTGCCGCAAATTCATCGATTTAAACATCGATATTTTTGAAGGTGGTAAAGTTAACTAACATTTACGATCTCGCGGAGAAGAATTTCATTTGGTAGTGGAGCTCTTTATTAATTTACAGTTAATATTTAAAGGAAAAAACAAATTAGCAATAGTGAGCTTAAACGTGTGAGCAGGGACATTTCAAGGAATCAGAGCATCTTCAATTCACGAAAGACGGATGCGGGAAGACGTGGGGACGCCCTAAGCCTCCTGCGTGTGAGTGGATCGCCCCTCGACAGGCTAAAGGCTCAGGTGTAGAAAATATCATCTCTCAGGGGAGCGATAGTGTACCCGATGAAGGTAGTAGATGTAGCGTTAGCGTTGCGCGAATACATGAGCTGCCAATGTTGTAATGAGTTACATTAATTCATATTTCCGTATTTCATATTTCGCATTTCGTACTTCATATTTTAACTTTTAGAAAATTGTGGCTAAGGAACATTTCCATTCACAAATAAAACATTGGAAACGTATGAAAGTCGATCACGAAAAATCGATGTTACAAACATCGGCTTTACCGATGTTTAAAACATCGATATTATTATATTAATTGTTTTTTTCTGTTTTTATAGAAACACCGATGTTATTATATAGTGATTTTTTTACGTTTTAATAGAAACACAATGTGTTGAAAAGATGGCCATCGTTGTCGTCTTTCTATTCTTGGGTTTTTGTAACGTGGCGGATGACATTAGGTCATTTTTACACCTCTTGCCTTATAAAATGAATCATTATAACAGTGATAAGCACATGTTTGAATCCATTAGCTCCGTTGAGAAGGACGTACGCGAATTAATTAAAAAGATTCATTTTATTAGGCAGGAGGTGTAAAAATAACCTAATGTCATCCGCCACGTTACGAAAGCCCAAGTATAGCAGCGACCTGCCCAGAGCGCCCGTACGCGCGACGGCGTGGCCGGTGCAATTGCTGGAGGTGAGGAGGGGGGAGGGGAGGGGGTGAGCGCACGGCGCGTGCCGCGGTGCCGTTACCTGCCCACAGCAAGGTCGTGCGGACGCGGGAGCGGGCGCGGGCGGCAGCTGCGGCCGCGGCGTGACGCGATCCCGAAGCAGCTGCTCCGCGCGGGGCCAAGGTCCGGGTTTGGTCCTCTCCTGCCCGTCGCGCCGCCCCGCGCCGCCGCCCTGCACTGCATCCCGCCCGCATGCGTCACCCGGCCTCTCGGCCCGTCACGGATGCTCCGTCACGACCCGAGGCGTTCCTTCGCGTCACGATGCGTCCCGTCCCGACGGGTTCCGTCGTATCTTGTCCCCTCTTGTCTTCTCCCAACCCCTCCTGTCCTCTCCCGACGCCTCCTGTCCCCTCCCGACCCCTCCTGTTCCGTCCTGCCATCGTTTCTCGATTGATTGATTTGATTGGTTTTGGTTGGGTGGTTAGTGATTTCGGGCGCGTGAACAGCTTAGATCATTAGTTCCATAAGTGTAGTGCATGTTTTCATCTGTAGTATAGGTGGCAGTGATCTTCCCCTACTGGATGGTGAGATCCGATGCCGGACTTACCGTCGCCTAGCGAGGTTGTTTCACAATCAGGTATCTCCCACCAGCGGGGCACCGCCCCAATCGGAACAAGTTCTAAGTCCCCGACAGGTCTCTCGGCATGTGTGTGTGTGTGTGTGTGTGTGTGTGTGTGTGTGTGTGTGTGTGTGTGTGTGTAATGGGTGACAATAGGACAAGGAAGAGGAAGGACAAGGTGCGGTCGATGGCCCGTTTATTAGGATACTGCTCCGGCATTCGCCTGTTGTTGATAGAAGAAACAACGGAAAACTACCGACAAGCGTAGCCGGCCGCTAGAATTCTCCTCCAGATAGCGACTGAATTCGACCTAGCGGAAAAGCTAGGGTCGAAAATCCTGCCGCCGTCAGGACTCGAACCTAGCATCTCCCGGTCAGAGGCTCTGCAGTGACATCAGTTCATGCACTGAACTACCGCTCCCTTGATTGATTAGTGATTCCGAGCGCGTTAACTTCTAAGGTCATTAGTCTCTTAAGTATAGTGCATGTTTTTTTCCTCCGGAGGTGGTGGTAATCATACTCCGCTGGACGGGGATATCTAGCGTTGACGTACTGTCGGCTAGCAGTGTTTTCCCCAACTAAGAATCTCCCACCAGCGGGAGCACCGCTCCAGTCGGGACCAGCTCTAAGCTTCCAATTGGTAGCACATGTAAGTGTGTGTGAAAGTAAGGAGTGAGGATAGGACAAGGAAGAGGAAGGAGCGATTGCGTGCGATCTGTGGCCCGTTTGTTAGGATACTGCCCAGGCACCCGCCTGGTATAGATCGAAGAAACCACGGAAAACTACCAATGAGAGCAGCCGGATGCTAAAATTCTCCTCCAGACATCGGCTCAATTCAACCTAGCTATGTAGCTAGGGTCGAAAATTCTGCCACTGTTGGCACTCTAACCTAGGATCTCACGGTCAGTGGCAGTGTAATGACACAATTTGATGCCCTGAGCCACCTCCCCCGGTCATGGCTTCTCAACGCGTCCCGTCGTGTCCCTCCGCGTCCCATCGCATCAGGTCCCGTTCCGTCACGTCCCGTCGCGTCCCGTCGTTTCCCGCAGTGTCCTGACACGTCGCGCCCATTTTTTCCAAACTAAAGATTAATTTGCAACATTCGTTTTTCGAGTTTAATGTATGTAGTATTTTGTGTCAATGGGTCTTCTATGGCTTCGATATGCTAGCTTCACACATCACAGCAAATTCACAGGTCAATATTAGTATCTACCTTCCCATCAAGGACAATTCATTAATTGATTTTTTCTCTCTTAATTATCTTACGTATTCATTATCTTACCTTCACAATTTGTACATTTTTTACCTCTTTTTTGTCTTCATGAGCGTTTATTTGTCTTTTTATTCATTTTCCTTCCATTTGTTATATTTCATTCAATCTCTTAGATTTCATTGTTCAACATCAACTTTATAATGAAACAACATCAGAAAACTCATTTTTAAAAATCTACGTCTAAAGAAAAAAGTAAGACCATCCCGTCTCCGTGATTGAGCAGTTAAACCGTTGTATTGTTTTGTTACTGTAAATATATTGCTTTTTCTGCTTATTTATGTGTTTTCCTATTAAAATAATGAATTTAAATCTAAACACACGAATAAATTACAGTTTTTTGTTCTAATAATCATGATAAAACAGCCTTGTCTAATTACTCTCATTAATAACATTATTTATATATACTTATATTTATCCTGTAAAAGTTTTCATAATATTTAGTGGGAAGTTTCATAAATCGGTTTTCATTATCTAAAATGCCAATTATAGAACCTTAGCTCTTGTCATAATTTTAACAATAGTATCTACAATTCTTAAAATCCATCAAGTAACAGACTCGTCTCTCTTAAGTGTTAAATTATAAGTTATAAATGTTAAATCCATCAAGTAATAGACTTGTCTCCATTTCTTTTAAATATTCTTCCATGTCTTTCTATATAGCTGACCTACATTTTTGAACTTTCCTTATACCATTTAGTACTTCAATCAATTACTATTTACAATTAAAAATAATGTTATATTACACGCATTACCACTAAATAGTAATGAATTGTCTTCCAGGCCAAGCCTCCACTAATGACTTTACGTCAGAACATTTCCCAATCTTAATTCATCTCCAGGGATGTCACTCCTGCATCTAAATGAAGTTCAGCCGCTCCATCTTGCGGTGTCTTCAGCACCTAACGAGGTTGTCCACTGACCTCGCCGACCGAGTCCTCCGACTCTTGGTGGTTCCTTCATTTCCTTCCCTTTCCTCTTCATCCGCGTCTTCTTCCGCTTCTAGCCTCGGGCCGCGGCGCCGCTATCGAATTCTCATCACTCATCAACGCGCGACCACCCTTTCAAAGTTTTGCTTTAATTGCGCGCGAAGTAGCGGGATCTGTCCATTACCATGGAATTACCTGTCATCGGGACGTAATCCAATTCATCACGGCGCGCTCGCCGCCTCCCTCGGCGATGCCAGGAGGCCGTGGAATGCCGCCGATGCAACTGCCATCACCGCTGCCCGCGCGATGACTATCTTCGCCGTGAAACCCAGGCGGAAAACCCTGGTATATAATTCGAACGGAGATCACCCGGTCTTTCGTAGATTATCGGAATAATTGTTGTATATAATAATACTATAGTACTTGTACATTTGCATCTTTACATTAGACTAACATTAAGATACTTTATGTAATTTAGTGTTATTAATTTATTTATGACTACGTGTAAGGCCTTTTATTGTCAAATCCCTTGAACATGAGCTTGGCTCTTTCAAGGGTGTGCTAGAACTCTTTTTATGTAATTAATATATAATGTTAATTGCTACAATAAATATTATTATTATTAATTATCCCTGCTACAGTCAGTGATGCCGTGGCCACCATCATCATTGCCGACATGATTATCATGAGCATTTTCGATCTCACGCAGAAAACATTGTTAACGTTACATTATTGTTGTGTTAACAAAGCTGAACGAATTGTACAAATACCATTGATCCTTGCTATAGGACCGCAATAATATTTTCGAAGCCTCCACTTCAGTGTCTATCTCTAACGCTACCGCTGCCCGCGCGATGACTATCTTCTCCGTGAAACCCAAGCGGAAAACTTCGGTATATAATTCGACGAAGATCACTCGTTTTTTCGTAGATTATCAGAATAATTATCTCTACTACTGTGAATGACGTCGTCGCCACCATCATCTCTGTCGATTTGATTATTATCAGTGGACAGAAAACATGGTTCACGTTACAACAAAGATAAAAGAATTGCAAAAAAATAATTGATGTATGCTATAGGATCGTACTAATATTTTCGAAATAATCATCGTCGATTCGGTCTGCGAAGCATGGTGATCAGCTGCACCTTCAACTCCACACAGAAAACAATGTTTACGTTGCAACAAAAGAGAAGGAATTGACTGTTACATGCATAATATTATTTTCGAAGCCTTCCCACTTTCTGCGGTTTAAGATGCAGTCAACTTCTGTCGCCACCGTCGCCCAAGCTACTACTATGAAATCGTGAAATCCAAGCAAAAAATCCTGTTATATAATTCGACGAAGATCACTTTCTTTCGTAGATTATCGGCATTATTATCTTAGCTACCATATGTGATCTTCATTGACGACCATCATCACTGCGGTCGCCATCATCACTGTCGACACGACTATTGTCAGCACTTTCAACTCCACAAAGAAAACATGGTTAATTTTACAACAAAGATGAACGAATTGCAACAAAGACAGTTTATGCGTGCTGTAGGATCATAATGTTTTCAAAGCCTCAACCGTCAGTCCAATGCAGTGTTTACCTCTATTGTCACCGACGACATTCAAAAGGCTCTCTTCGGCATTAAACCTAAGCGGAAAACCCTAGCACATAATTTGACAAAGATTCCCCGGCTTCTGTCGATTATTGGAATAATTATCCTTGCTACCGTGACTGATGCCGTGGCCATCAACATTAACATCGCCAAGATTACTTAAGTGATACAATCAATGTGCTACTGAGCGCATTGTCGTTGAGTTATAGGAGGGAGCGCTTCGCCCGCTGGTTTTCGCCACACTGCTCCAAGACGATCTCCGAAGTCGAGTACAGGCGAAAACAAACAGCACAAAACAATACCCCCGTGATCGATGAGAGAGGATGGTCGTGGATGACTCGTGCAGTCGCGGTTTAAATGATGTTTATAAGCGTATGTTTCTTGTGTTATATGTGTATGTACCGCTGTACTTAATACGTAAATACGTTCGTTGTTAAATTAAGACAGGATGTAAGCATAAAGTAGATTTAGATCAGCCTAGGCATCTGGGTTATAAGCTAGGCCACATTAGCTTACAAACAGAATTTAAGCAAATAAACACATATCCGCCTCTCTCTCTCTTCATCCGTGTCTCTGTCTCTCTCCATCCGTGTCTCTCTCTCTTCATCCGTGTCTCTCTCTCTTCATCCGTGTCTCTCTCTCTTCATCCGTGTCTCTCTCTCTCTTCATCTTTGATGAACTTTGTGGAAGTACTTTGAACTTTGACGAGAAAACTTTGACATAGAAATTTGACGAATGTATATTCGTCCGATATTTTATGTAGTTTTTCTCGCGATTTACGATGGATGACGCACAAATAATTGTGTTTGTGCTACTTTATGTTTTATAATAAGTAATCTACGTTTCATGCTGACGAAGAAAAAGGTAAAGAGTCAAGTTTGAAGCTGAGGCCTTAGAACAACGCCATGGTATTCATCCTTGGTGAGGTCATGAGTCGTACATTGTGAAGCATTAATTAAAGAACTTCGCAATGAAGAATTATTTGAGGCTGGATGAGGAAACATTCAATTTTCTTTGTCGTTCTTCCGTCTTTTGAAATTGAGTCTTCTGATTTGGAAGTTTAAAAAAATTATCTTCCTGAATTGAGCATTTTCCAAAACCCATATTTACAACATCTGGGGAAAATGTGTCCTATAAGCGTCGATTCGTTTGGTTTTACTTTTGTGGTCCGAATGGACAGTATTATATAAACATTCTAATTACTTGCACTCTGCAATTAAAAGTTTGGTTGAAGCAATACTCTTTTATCGGTCGACATGTTACCAAATCTACGATAAAATTTGGACGCTTCAGACTACATTTTTTTCCAAGGAATTTTATAAAAGAAATATTTTATAAAATGTTGGCTATCACACTGTCATATTTTCTTTCATAAAAGATCATTCACGAAGATCTTTTACAGTGTAATACCGGCCTATGACAGGCGATAGCAATAGTCGTTGTCGTCGCTCACCATCTGTGTTGTTTTCATATTCACGAAGCAGTGCCTGCCTCCATCACCATCGTTGCCCACACGTTTGCAATCATAATCTTCAAACTCAAAAAGAAACCATGGAAGCAAAGGAATGGGAGTTAAACGTGAATTAAATTCGACAATCGTCACTGGTGTCTTGTGATGGGGATGTCAATGCGTCATTCTATTTTGTTCCACAACTTAAAACTCTTCTTATATTCACTAAAGTAAACTAAAAATGTGTTTATGTTGTTAACGTCATAACAACATATAACATAAAAAATCATCAAATAACAGAAAATTCAAGAGATATAGAAAAGTTTCATTCTATATTAATATATCATTGTTCATTTATATTATTTTTCTGACATACAATCTTGGATTTCTTATAAAAAGTTATAGTATTTCTTAGAAAATTGTATGTATTATGTATTAGCGTTTGTGCTGTTTTCATTTTCTAAATCTGTAAAGCATGTAGGGCGTTCTGTTCCCTTCATAATTAACATATTATTACTTCACTAACTTCAAACATTGGTAAATAAATATGATTGCAAAATATCTTCTCCACTCTTAAAATAAGTTGAAAATTAAAAATGTTTTAAAATCTGATGTAGAAAGTTCCTGTTTACAATTTAAAAATATCTTTGAGCTTAAGTCGTATCATTAATGATCCTTGAGGTGCTTATCATTTAATTCTACAGACAGGTCATTCCATCAACTAGTGAATTCAGCAAACTCATCATTATGTTATTTTTATTTTCGCGTGCCGTAAATGTGATACGAGTAAACGTGAATAAAACTCTTTTCTAATACAAAATGTAAAAAAGCTAGAGGCAGCGGGTAAGAAAAATCCTGAACTAAAGAATACTTTACGAGCATTCCGAGAAGACGGATTTCCGCGAATTTTCACGCAGCTTTTATGCACAAACTTTTATCTCCAGAGTTTCTCCTCCCACATTACGCTACACGAGCCAGCGAGATGAGTCAGAACATCACCAACATCTTGGACGCTCTCACAAAAGACGAAGCGCAAGTTGTAAGAAGTTGGCGCGGCGCATAACAAGCAATGATACGAAAGGCGCAGCTCGAAAGTGGGCGGGGCGGGAATGGTCGGGGAGGGGCGGGGCGGTACGGCAAGGCACCGCCGGCGGCGGCAGGCAAGTCTCGTTGGCAGCCAGGCCGCCGTGCCGCACGGCACCGCCTTCTGATGAAGCCCGAGTTAAGCAGTCAAAGAACCTGCCACGGCGAGCGGTATTACGTTCGATGTCTACTTCAGAAGGATACGCATTTTATAAACATTCTCTCCCATTTCCGCCGAAAGGAGCGGGGGTGGGACTTGGCGGGGGCGGGGCGGCGCGCTCGACGGAGCTGTTTTGCAAAAGCCGCGCCCTGCGAAAGCCTCCGCTTTCGCATCACTTCTTGCTCGTGCACGCGGCGAGGAAGAAGTTTTATCAAAGTGATAGACCACTGGTAAGAGTTCTTCTCATGTAAATGATTGTAGCCGAGGGCGATGCTTTGACTTGAGAGGCAGCGGTAAGGAATCTCCCTCTATAATCGCAAACTTCAAACGGCGCCCGGAAACCTCAAAAGCGACGGGTAATTTGACTTGAAAATGCGGGCTGCCTCCGCCGCCGCCGTCGCCTGCGTTTCGCTCGCTCCTTGCAGAACGTTCCTCCCTCGCTCCCGCTCCCGTCGCTCCGTCCTCGACGTCGTTCGCCTTTCCCGTTCCTCCGCCCTCCTCCCTTTAGCCCTTTCCCGCGCGGTCGTCCCCGGGGCTCCGGGCCTCCTGCAAACGCAAGCAAATCCCATGCAGGAGGCCTTGAGAAGAGCTGCGCCCGCCGTACCGCCGCCCCGAACCTGCTCTCTCTCTCTCGCGCACGATTTTTATCGTCTTATTTATCCAGCGTCTCCTGTCCTTCGTTTGGTTAACAAATCCAATAGGGTTTTGATAAAAAGACGGGATTCGGAAGCGAAGCGTGGGTCGGAACGGCTGCGGCGGGGGCGGGGCTGGCGGTGGAGGCGACGGTGGGGGTAGGGGTGGCGGAGGTGGCGCCGTGGGAGTCGGGGGAAGCGGAATGAACCGCGGGGCGGTGGCGGAGGGTGGCAGCGGCGGGGGACGGCGGGCGGCGGCGGGGGATGGCGTGGGGCGGTGGGGAGCGGCCGGGTGGTGGCGGCGGGGGGGGGGGTGGCGGAGGGGGCAGGGGCGGCGGCGGAGCTGGGCGGTGACGGGGTGGAGCGCGACGGGGGTGGGAGCGGTGACGGGGGTGGGGGCGGGTGACGGGGTGGGGGCGGGGTGACGGGGTGGGGGCGGTGACGGGGGTGGGGGCGGTGGATGGGGTGGGGGCGGTGGATGGGGGTGGGGGCGGTGACGGGGGTGGGGGCGACGGGGGTGGGGGCGTACGGGTGGGGCGTGACGGGGGTGGGGGCGGGGTGGACGGGGTGTAAGGTGGATGGGGTGGGGCGGTGACGGGGTGAGTGCGGTGACGGGGCGGTGACGGGGTGGGGGCGGCGACGGGGGTGGGGCGGGTGACGGTGGGGGGCGGTGACGGGGTGGGGGCGTGACGGGGGTGGGGGCGGTGACGGGGTGGGGCGGTGGATGGGGGTGGGGGCGGTGACGGTGGGGCGGTGGACGGGGGTGAGTGGTGACGGGGGTGGGGGCGGTGACGGTGACGGGGCGGCGGCGGTTGTTGGGGGGTGACGGTGACGGGGCGGCGGCGGTTGTTGGGGGGTGGGGCGGGGTTGGCGATGTGGGCCCCGGTGGCGGGGGTGGCACGGAGGGTGGCGGGGCAGGGGAGTGGGGCCTACGGCAGAGCGTAGGAGGAACTGAGCAGTTTTGCGTATTGATCTCGATATGGACCCCGCGCCCCGGCGCACCACCGCAGCCGCCGCGAAGATTCGACCGCCGCTGTCTTTAAAAGCAATTTATCACACGCCCCCGCTCGAGGGCAGTGCCTGCGGGAGAAAGATTGAATCTACACAGTGCAAACTGGGGAGCAAACCCAGAGCAATGTGTGATTACGAAAACCCGCGAGATCGCGTTTCAAAACGAGGCTCAATGTGGATACCGATATCGCCTATTTGATGCGTCAGTAACGTAACTAAAAGGGCTGTTTTTCACGTTCCTGTGCAATTACTGCACCATGTGTAAACCAGGGGTTTAATGACTAGACTTGGGACTACTGACAAAGCAATTTAATAATTTCGGCGGGAGGCCATGATCATAAATGGATATTCCAAAAACTCAAAAAAATTGCTAATAATCTGAATAATTCTGTTTGTTTATACTGAGAAATTTTCGTTACAAACGTATGACTTATTACACTACTTACTGTGCTCTATGTTCTTAATAAGAATATAATATGCCGATCAATTAAAATAAGAAATGAAAAGCTAATGGAGCAATTTCCCCTAAACTTGACTTAAATAGCATTATTGTAAATATTAATATTAAAAAAAGATGGTTAAATATTAACAAATCAAAACCTTTTGAATTAATACAAACATTTGTAGTTCTTAAAATAAATTACAAGTATAGAGTTATAAATCCTGGAAATGAAAGCAAATGAACGATCTTCAGGCCTATGAGAGAAATGAAGGATCTGGTGATTAAAATATTTCAACGTTTCTCGAAAACGTAGGGAATATTCGAAATGCAATTAAGTTTTTGAAATAGCATTTTCATGGATGCTGCACATCAACTGAACATGATAAACATTAACTAGAGATGCAAAAACTATTAAGATTCATTAAAATATCAAAAATATATGAATTTTAAAGATTTTTTACCTCATTTCAATCTGAACAATATTATTCTTAATTCAATATTGTTTCAATAATTATTTTGTCTGCCTTCAATTAATCGCAAATAAAAGAATAAAATAACTCTTCCTATTATCAGATTGGAACTTGTTAACATTAATTTCAATTTACATTTTTATAGAAAAACACATTTTCGAAAGCTTTTAATATGTTTATGATCTAAATACGAACATGGTGTTATATATTCATTTTGAAAAATAACCTCACTTTTGAAAAATATTTAACGAAAAGAAAATCAAAATCACCTGCACATCTGTATTTTACATTCACATTGAAAGACGACATCATTAACTTTCTCGAAAGGAAATGTAACCTCTTCCTCAAATAACACATTGAAATATGTTGAAGTCAAAAGGGTTACCATAAAAAGCTAAAGCCCCAAAGAGTAATTTCCGATGCTCCCAGCTACCACTGGTCATTTATCTCTCCAATTACTACTGTCCTGTATCTTCCAAACACGAATACTATAACTCTTGATTACAGGTACTACTGTCACAGAAACGACCGTCGTAAGCAGACAATAGAGCCAATAAATAAACGAACAATAACAGCGACGAAACGATCGGAAAGAAACGTAAAAGGGGAACCGGACACGGCGGTTTCCCGGAGCGCGCACGCGACAAGTCCACCGGAAGCGAGGCGTGTTTCCGGGTGCGTCGACAGCCGCGTCCGTCGCAGGTAGTTTTTCTGCCCGTCAGCCGGCCCGCGGGCCTCTCCTGCCCGTCCACCTACCCGCTCGCACCCGAACCCGTCCGCCATTCGCCACCCCAACTGGCCCCTCAACCCGCCCAAACCCGCTCCTCAATCTGCTCACAACTCGACGCTCAGCTCCCCGCAACGTACCCTACAACTCGCCTCTCAACTTGCCCTCTATCTCCGCTCCCGACACACCTCCCCGACACGCCTCCCGACACGCCTCCCACGACACGCCTCCCGACACGCCTCCCGACACGCCTCCCGACACGCCTCCCGACGCGACACGCCTCCCGACACGCCTCCCGACACGCTCTCCCACGACACGCTCTCCCGACACGCCTCCCGACACGCCTCCCTCGACACCGACACTCCCGACACGCCTCCCGACACGCCTCCGACACGCCTCCCGACACGCTCCGACACGCCCCACGCGACACGCCTCCCGACACGCCTCCCGCCTCCCGACACGCCTCCCGACACGCCTCCCACGACACGCCTCCCACGCCTCCACGCCTCCCGACACGCCTCCCGACACGCCTCCCGACACGCCTCCCGACACGCCTCCCGACACGCCTCCCGACACGCCTCCCGACACGCTCTACCGACCAATCGCCAACCGACCGACCTAACGACCGACATACCAACCGACCAACCACCCAACCGACCGCCCAACCTACCGCCCAACCTACCGCCCAACCAACCCCCAACCTATCGCCCAACCAACCACGCAACCGACCGTCCAACCAACCGCCCAAACGACCGCCCTAACGACCGCCCTAACGACCGCGCAACCAACCGCGCAACCAACCGCGCAACCAACCACCCACCCACCCAACCAACCCGCCTGCCAACCTGGCCGCAGAACCCGACCAGCCGATCCACTCTTAATGCTCCAGCGGTCCCTCTGCTCTTTCGCCGGCCCGCTCTAAAATCCGCCCTATCGCTAGTCCGCCCTATCGTCCGCCAGTCAGCCTGCCCTAACGAAAGTCCGCCAGACAGCCCAACCGCCCTTCCGCTCGCCCCACCGCCCCCGCCCCCGTTCGTTCTCGCTGGGTTCCGGCGCGGCGGTGGCAACGGCGGACAACCTGATTTAATTTACGGCGCTAATTCTGAGTGATTTACTTGCGCACTTGATTACGAGCGCCGCCCGCCCCACAGTGTCCGCGCGCCCGTCCACCCCCACAGACGGTCGTCCGTCCGCTCGTCCACCGCCCGCCCCCTAACTCACCCGCCGAGCGGTGAGAGTCAGCAATTCTGCGAAGAGCAGGTCGCCGACAGCCAGGAATCGAGCTTCGCGGTCGTGAGGTAAATTTGTCGGCGACGGTCGCTGCAGAGTTCAAATTTTGTGCTTTGCTGGGAACCAATTATTGGATTTATCCTTAAAACCTTGTAAATGGAGGTGAGGTGAAGATTAAGAGTAGTATCACTGTTAGCTATGAGATGGCAACTGAAGAAATATTTTTATCAATCAAAAACTCGAAAGATTTTATTGAAATGAACATTTTATTGAAATAAATAATGATATTTATAATGATTGTGATAAGTTTCAATTTTTTCCCTTCAATATTAGTTTAAATCAGTATTTCGGTTTTTTTGTAAAAAAGAAGTATGTGTATTTAAATACATATATTATTCATAACATGGCTAATAATTTACCTTATGATTTTAAAAACTAAATTTGAATTGCACATAATTAAGTATAATTAGTACAATAATGAACTACTTCATGAATTGTGAGAAAATTTGAGACAGATCAGTTAATTGAAGGTATTAAAATGTCAGAACCAGAAAGGAAACTAGCTATTTCCTGTAATATGTGACTGATCAGAGACGATATCGTCTCTAAAACACTTTCTCACCCAGTAAAATCAAAGTTTCTCGTGACAACGTTTTCAATTTCCCCAAAAATTCAAATTGATCTAATAAGTACTCATTTGTCAGTTATTTTCATGAGATAAATAATAAATATAAAAAATTATAAAAATGTTCATTGTTGAGAAAGATGAATCAATACTGTAAACACGAAATAGCCCTACATTTGAACTCAATCCTGAAACTGGAATATACGCTACTGATGTCAGTGAAGAGAAACGGACCATGGACAAGGAATTCAACCGTCTTACCTACTTAATGGTTTGCTCACAAATCATCAGAAATAACAGACATCATGAATAGAGGCACGCGCCTCTCATTACAGCCCCGTTGGCAGTTTGTAGCGGCTGCGAGGGCGGCCGGCGGACGGGCGAACGTGCGGCCGGGCGGGCGGGCGCGACACGGCGGCGGCGTCGGCGGCGGTTGCAGCTCGCCCGCTCGAGTGAAATACGAGCGATCGCGCCGAGAGGACGGGCGGGCGCCGCCACGGGAAGCCATTTGTCGTCGAGGCGGACGGCCGTCCGGCGCTCGCCCTGCCGTCCCCGGCCTCCGCGCCGCGCTGCCCGAACCGCCCGCCGCCCCCCCGCCGCCCCCCCGCCGCCCCCTCCGACGCCCCCGCCCCCCACGCCCACGCCCCCGACGCCCCCGCCCCCGACGCCCCCGCCCCCGACGCCACCGCCCCCGACGCCACCGCCCCCGACGCCCCCGCCCCCGACGCCCCCTGACGCCCCGCCCTGACGCCCCCGCCCCCGACGCCCCGCCCCCGACGCCCCCGCCCCCGACGCCCCCGCCCCCGACGCCCCCGCCCCCGACGACCCCGCCCCCGACGCCACCCCCTCACGCCGCCCCCACGCCGCCCCCAACACAGCCCCCACGGTTATCCCCGCTCTTCCGCCGCTGACGCAGAACCTCCGTCTCTGCAGCCCCAATGCTCTCTATGCCAAAACGGTCTTCCTCGCCATCCCATCGCGCCATCCAGCGCCAGCACGCTCGCCACGTTCACTGCATTCACTACGCTCATCGCGCTCGTCAGGCTCAATTCGCAAGTCTCATTGCCTATCACACTCGCCACACTCACCGCTCTCAATACGTTTATCGTGCTCGCCATATAAAATCGCGCTCGCGTCGCTCATAACTAGACATCGGATGTTTAGGGAAATGCCTATTTTTTTCTAGGGAACGTATTTAAAGGCTGATAAAATATATCCACGAATCATGACAAATGATGACATATGACGAAGTTTTATAATGCTTATTTTTGCTTATTTTAGCATAAATGCCTATTTTTTGCATAAATGCCTTTTTAGGACTTTTTGCCTTTTATTTATTATATTTATATACAATGCTAAGATATCGGAAAATCGGCGATGGTCCAACGTGACCATTCATTACGAAACCTTCAATTCACGTCTTGAAATTTAAAATTACGAGAGAATTCCTAAAAGTATACCAACTGATTTTTCTCCATTTTCCTATTTCATAAATACCAGCCGTGATCTAAGAACATGGACGATTGACAATACACCGAGGGAACCGAAATTTTAAGTGGATATAAATATAAATTCGCAGGTTTCAGTGTTGCTAGTGTTGGTCTGCTAAAATATGCCAGTCACATCGTTCAGATATCCTTCTCCGCATTGAAACTGATTTTGTGTCCCAGTCGTTACAAATTTAAAATTGTGATCCTTGAAAAATTACTGGTAATATGTAAATATTATTAAGAATAAAATGTAGAAGAGTTGTAAATATGTAAATCGAGTTTTACATTGAAATATACGAACTGGTTTTGTCCATTTAAGTTTACAAAATAATATAGACAAAAATTACAATTTTTCCATTTTATTGTGTATGTAACTTATGACTGCCTTTTTTCTCCTTATTCTTGGCTTTTTCAGTGCCTTTTTAGGCGCCTAAAAGACGATTTTTTTAGTGCCTAAACATCCGATGTCTAGTAATGAGCGTGGCGAGTGCGATGAGCGTGGCGAGTGCGATGAGCGTGGCGAGTGCGATGAGCGTCACGAGAGCGATGACCGGGTCGAGTATTATGAGCGTGGTGAGCACTATGAGTGTGGTTAGGATGAAAAGCATGGTGAGTGTAATGTGAGTCGTGAGTGTTATGAGTAGACATCGGATGTTTAGGCACTAAAAAAATCGTCTTTTAGGCGCCTAAAAAGGCACTGAAAAAGCCAAGAATAAGGAGAAAAAAGGCAGTCATAAGTTACATACACAATAAAATGGAAAAATTGTAATTTTTGTCTATATTATTTTGTAAACTTAAATGGACAAAACCAGTTCGTATATTTCAATGTAAAACTCGATTTACATATTTACAACTCTTCTACATTTTATTCTTAATAATATTTACATATTACCAGTAATTTTTCAAGGATCACAATTTTAAATTTGCAACGACTGGGACACAAAATCAGTTTCAATGCGGAGAAGGATATCTGAACGATGTGACTGGCATATTTTAGCAGACCAACACTAGCAACACTGAAACCTGCGAATTTATATTTATATCCACTTAAAATTTCGGTTCCCTCGGTGTATTGTCAATCGTCCATGTTCTTAGATCACGGCTGGTATTTATGAAATAGGAAAATGGAGAAAAATCAGTTGGTATACTTATACGAATTCTCTCGTAATTTTAAATTTCAAGACGTGAATTGAAGGTTTCGTAATGAATGGTCACGTTGGACCATCGCCGATTTTCCGATATCTTAGCATTGTATATAAATATAATAAATAAAAGGCAAAAAGTCCTAAAAAGGCATTTATGCAAAAAATAGGCATTTATGCTAAAATAAGCAAAAATAAGCATTATAAAACTTCGTCATAGGTCATCATTTGTCATGATTCGTGGATATATTTTATCAGCCTTTAAATACGTTCCCTAGAAAAAAATAGGCATTTCCCTAAACATCCGATGTCTACTCATTACGCTCACCATACTGCCTATCAGGATCGCCTCGTTCATCACGTTCGCCACGCTCAGAGCGCTCAATAGACTGATTTCGCTCGCCTCACACATCACGCTCACCACGTTCATTACACCCACCACGTTTTCCACGCTCACGAATTTCATCGTGTTTGTTAAGCTCATTACCCTCCCCACGCTCATATTGCACGTCCCGCTTATCATGCTCGCCACGGTCATCACGCCCGTCATGCCCCCCAAGTTCGCTACGCCTACCTCGCTCATCGCGTTGGCCACGCTCGCCACGTTCATCGCGCTTGCCACGCTCATCTCACTCGCCACACAGATTACGCTCGTCACAACAGCTACATCTTCCACCCCCGCCACAGTTAACACGCTCGTCATGTTTCCCGCTTCCGCCCGGCTCTACGACCAACACTCGCTCACGTTGGTCCAGTCATTCTCGTTATTCTGGCTAAACATGCCTCTCCCCGACACTCTCCCCGACACTCTCCCCGACACTCTCCCCGACACTCTCCCCGACACTCTCCCCGACACTCTCCCCGGGACGACACTCTCTCGCGACACTCTCCCCGACACTCTCCCCTGACCCTCCCCGACACTCTCCCCGACACTCCTCGGGACCCCGACACTGTCCCTGACCCCGACACTCTCCCTGACACTCTCCCCGACCTCCTCCCCGACACTCCCCTCACCCTCCTGACACTCTCCCTGACACTCTCCCGACACTCTCCCCGACACTCTCTGACACTCTTCCCCGACACTCTCCCCTGACTTCCCGACACTCTCCCCGACACTCTCTCCTTCGACTTCCCCGACACTCTCCTTTCGACACTCTCCCCTGACACTCTCCCCGACACTCTCCCCGACACTCTCCCGACACTCTCCCCGACCTCTCCCCGACACTCTCCCCGACATCTCTCCCCCTGACACTCTCCCCGACACTCTCCCTCTCCCCGACACTCTCCCCCTTCGGAGCACTCTCCCGGACACTCTCCCCGACACTCCCCACTCTCCCTGACACTCCCTCACTTCCCCTGACACTCTCCCCGACACTCTCCCCGACACTCTCCCTGACACTCTCCTTTCGACACTTCCCCGGACCTCTCCCCGACACTCTCCGACACTCTCTCCTTCGACACTCTCCCCGACCTCTCCCCGACACTCTCCCCGACACCCCCCCGACACTCCCCGACACTCTCCCCGACACTCTCCCCGACACTCTCCCCGACACTCTCTCTCCCCGACCTCTCCCCTCTCCTCACCCGACACTCTCCCCGACACTCCCCGCACACTCTCCCCGACACTCTGCGACCTCTCCCGACACTCTCCCCGACCTCTCCCGACACTCTCCACCCGACACTCTCCCCGACCTCCCCGACACTCTCCCCGACCCTCCCCTGACACTCCCGACACTCGACACTCTCCCCGACACTCTCCACTCTCCCCGACACTCTCCCCGACCTCCTCCCCGACCTCTGCCAGCACTCTCCCCGACCTCTCCCCGACTCTCCCCGGCCTCCCCCGACCTCGACCTCTCCCCGACACTCTCCCTCCCCACACTCTCCCGACTCTCCCCGACACTCTCCCTCTCCCCGACCTCTCCCCGACTCTCCCGACCTCTCCCCGACACTCTCCCCGACCTCTTCTCCGACACACTCTCCCCGGACAACACTCTCCCCCGACACTCTCCTGACACTCTCCCCGACACCCTCCTCTTCCCGACACTCTCCCCGGCACTCTCCCCGACACTCTCCCCGACACTCTCCCCGACACTCTCCCCACATTGCCGCCATTCCCGCCACACTTCTCATCACCCTCTCGCCACTCTCTCGACATTCTCCTGCCACTCCCGTCATTGCCATCACTATCGCCACTCCCCTGACATTCTCCCGCTTCTCCCACCATTGCCGCCACTCTTCCGCTTTTCTCTCGATATTGTTCCGCCTCTCCAGTCACACCCGCCACTGTCGGCACTCTCCCGCCACTCTCTCGCCACTCTCCCAACATTCTGCCGCCACTCTCCATTCCGCCCTCTCTCTACGCTATCTGCAACTCCCTCTCTTTCCTCTGCCATCACCGCCAGTGTCCCGCTTTCCCTCCAAGCTCCCACCACCCCCGCCACCTGCCTTCGCTGCTCTGAGTCCCACAGCGCACGTGCATTTGCGGACCTTCGCCGTCACGACCACCACTGCCACTACTCCCTCCTTCACCGCCACTGCCACTCGACTTTCGCCCCGCCTCCGCCCTGGGGCACTGCCACTGTCAACTCCCCAGCCTCCCCTTCCTCCTTCGGAGACTTCAGCCCTCCCTGCCGGCGCGGACACCGCCCCTGCCGGACCGGCTTTTTGCTGCCTACCCCTAATTTTACCTGAAGTTCCGGTCCCCCTGGCGGTCCCTGGCCGCAATTGCGGTCGCCCCGGTTGATCGTGTCGTCATCTCGTCTTTCGCCGCCCTCGCCCCGCTGCTCCATGCTGTCTCCATCCCCTTCTAACCCCTGCAAACCTCTCCCCATGCTTTTCCTTGCCTTGGCTCGCCTTCCAACTCCACTTTCGAACGTCATGCTATTTCTAACAATAGTTAGAATACTTGTGCAGTTGTTTTCAAAATACCGATCAATGGATGAAGCATCATACTGAGCGTCCAATACCGGTAAACAAATCTTAAAAAAAAATCGGAATGAATAAATCCGAACACTTCTGCCGCATAAACAATATACCAATGAATTTGTTACTATGTGAAAAACAAAATGGCTTCTGTCATTTTCCTCCTAGATAGATAATTACTTCTATTTTTTAAATATTTAATTTTGGAAAATTCTGAAGAAAACATTATTCTTCTTGCCAAACTAAGACATCTCTAAAGATCTGTGCGTCAATACACACGTGTTCCAGACAGAGCCGATACAGAAAAGTTGCTTTTCAGACTGCGCATAACACAATTGAAAACTTTGTCGTTCGTATTCAGAAAATTAAATTTTCATTCTCATAAAGAGTATAACACAATGTAACCTATCACCATGTCTTAAAACGATTTCCTCAGCTGTCTTTATTTAAACAAACGCTTTAAATATCTATTGTCATTAACAGGAGCTTCTGTCTTTAAAATGCCCATGTTTTTTATCAATATAACATTAAAACATTGATAAAGAATGTGAAGTTAACCGCTCCGGTGATCAACATTTCATTTGTAAGTTCTCTTCAAGGAAACGACAAAAGGTTAAAGTAAGGCGCTAAATGAGAAATAAATTATATTTCAAGTTGCTAATATTGTCAGGATCGCGGTTCAAATCGAAATCTCGAGATTTAAAGTCTGTTGTGGAATAAGAATCGCTGTGCAATTACATTGATGGGCATAGATTTACCTACAGTATTTCACTTATAACTATTTTATATTTGGAGTTAACTTTATTGAATCTTCCTGGATAATGTCGAAACTTTAGCTCGTGTTTGTTCGTTGTCGGTGCACAAGAAAAGGCATCAAATCATTTAAATCCAAGAAATGAAAATATGTTTAGAAATTAGTTTATTTCAACGTTGTCATCCCGATAGCTCAGAGTAAACAAAAACGGTCTTTGGCTAAGAAATAAACCGCTCTGCTCAGGATAAAACAATTATCCTTCAATCAAAATGTGTTAAAGTGTGACACTTTTTTTGTGCATTGACGATACACGTGTACCGAACCTATACACACATGTCCCAAAAGAAAAATGCCAACATTCAGAAAAAAAGCACTCTACCGTTGCCGCGTCTAGCGCTGGTGTGGAATCTCCAAACGTGTGACGGGCGTTCGGGATTTCCGACGGCGTTCGTAGAAGCGTTGGCGTGTGGCGGTCGCTTTGCGTCCAGCTTCGTTTGTGTTTTCGACAGAGTCAGAGCACTGCGTGCTTTGTTGTTGCTTTTTTGTAGAAAGTAATAAATCTCTCCGTGGCATGTTATTGCGAGTCTCCTAGCGACCTGCGAACAGGGTCGGAACTGAAGTTCACATGTGACATTTGAATGGAACGCAATATAATATATTTGAAAATGAAAAAAATTAAACTTTTTATTCGAATTATTTATTTAAGTATTTAAATCACTCATCTGATTCAGCTCGATCTCTAATGGAGATATGAACATTATTTTATATTATCGCAGAAATTCATTAATAATTCCTCTTTGAAATGTAGATTCACATTAAAAGTCAAAATTTATTTTTAAATATAAAATGATTTATTCATGGTGAGTATGTGTAATTAACATTCAATACAATTTAATAGCCTAATCATTAACACACTAAAGACTTTATCTTATGGTATCCAGGCATGATTGTCGGTAGGTAAAGGTACATATTTAGCTACTAATCGCAGACATGAACGTTCGAAGCTATTTATCGCGTCAAACAGCAGATCACTAGAATCTGTACATACAGGTATAATACGCTAACGAAATATGGCGGATTCTTCCAGTTTATACGAAACCGTGGTCCCATAACCGCATGAATGTATGGGTGATGGTTAGGGAAATACGCAGTAGGATGAGTGCATCAAAGAGATTTTTTTTTCCTAGGGCTTTTATCCAGCCGACAGCCGGTTGCCCTTTACGTCCCGAAGGGACGCATATTCAACCATACACTAGACAAACACTTGCGGGCTCCTCTGATCTGGGGTCAGCAGAACGCGAGGCCCTCCGCGACAACACACACACAAAGACAAGGGACAGACAGCCATGCCCAAGGCGGGACTCGAACCCGCGACCCTTCGGACCGAAGCGCTGAGTCGGTACTCGCTCTTAGTCACCTCGACCATCCAGGTCGGCATCAAAGAAATTTAAGACGAAAAATATAATTACCAAATTATGACATATTTGGATTATAAGGTGCAATCCGAAAAACACTTTACACCGCAACACACTTTTTATAAATGCATAATTCGGAAATGATGCATCCTGGAACCTTGAAAACAGAAGCTCATAAGGGGCATAAGTTATTTTTTTCTGTACCGTAATCTACAAAATGATAATTTTTTAGACTATCGCATATTTTATGGTTCCGTCACTTCGAAGAACGGATTGCGAGAAACGTTGAGAATTGGGTTACAGTGTGAAGTTATTTTCGCTTTTGAAACGATGAATAAAAAGGATGTGCGTTTTGTAGTTGTAAGTTTTTGGAAAACAATTGAGGATGTTCTATTACATTCGGTGGGGGGGGGAGGTCTTCTGGGTACTCTAGCTAATCAGAACTGTCCGTTTCTTTCAGCAGGGGAGTCACTGCACTGGACGCCACCGTGTTGTTTATATAAGTAGTATTTCGAAAAAAAACAACTATTTTTTTTGAATTTCCAGATTAATTTACAGATTAAGGAGTGCGGAAACATGCTCTGAACATACGCCGTAGATCTCGGCGAATATTTTAGGGAACATATGCGGGAAGACGTTTGAGAACATTTTTGGGAAAATTTGAGTAACCTGGAGGAATATTTTGGTGGAACCTTTGGGGGAACATTTGGGAGCATATTTGGAGAACAACTTGAAGGAACACGTAGGAATCTGTGATGAACATTTGAGGATATATGCAGAGGATCATTTGGATATCATGAGTGGGTACGTGGGGGAGATACATGCAAGAAACGTGAATTAAACACGCACCTGAAAAATCAACACGTTCATTTGAAGGAACATTGAGGGAAATACTTGAGGGAATATTTTTGCAGAATTTTTCATTTTGGGGGCAGATTTTTGGAACCTTTTGGGGGGAACCTTTTCGGGGGAGCCTTTAGGGGGAATCATCGGGGGAATGTAATTTTGGGTAATATTTGGGAGAACATTTGTGGTCCCGTTGGCGGCCCTGCGTGGAAGAAGGACACGGAAGGCTCGCATACCTAAGAACTGAATAGCCAAGGCGCCACGGCGTTGATGTATGCAAACCTCTCTCCCACGCTGAACGGCGGTCACGTGACGGCGAAACGGCAAGTATAAAAAGGAACCGACGCACTCACGTCGGCGGAAATACTAAAAAGTTCCGGAAAGTGTGTACGGAGCAGTTAATTCAATTATTTGTATATTTTTGTAAAGAGAACTTGTATATACTTTTCAATGTCTGTGTCCTTTTATTCATGACGCCACTAAGATTATTTGGAGCAATTAATGGGGACCTGTGACGAAAATGTTAGGAACCTTGTAGGGATATGAGGATAGCAAGGTACATGTCGGAAACATGAGATAAATTTGCTTAGGATCATATGGTGAACATGCGTGGGAACACGTGAACTTTCACGGCAACATGCAAAGAACGTCTGAGTGGAATATATCTGAGAGTAAATAAGGAAATATGGGCCAGGTGGAGCAAATAATATAATGAAGATTCAGTCGTTCTTTTGAACCCTACTCTGAAGCAGGGTGGTCGGAAGCGAATAGAAACTACAATTCTACGTAAAATTCAATTGTAGTGTTAAGAAGGGTCATGTCGGGTCTGTAATGCTTTAATTCGCAATTCGAGTTCTGGTCTGAACTTAGGATACGTCATGACTCTATTTTCACTTTTAAGACGACTTATAAAGTGCGGAATGTTCACATGGGTCCAGCTGGTATAGATTACCGCTTAACGTGGAATACTACTGTAGATCGTGATGCGGGAAGATACTTTTGAGACCATTCAATTCCCTCGTACTCATTCAATACTGAATTATATTCTAAAATACAATTTATTTTAACTCTTAGAACACAATTTTTGCGCACTCATTTAATTCTTTTTTTGAATTTGCATATTGTAATGTATACAACAATTAGAAGTACACTATCAAAACTATAGTGACGAAAATGATAAGGACAAGGTCTCTTATGAAATGTCAAATCTTTATTGATACACAATGTTAATGGATTGGAATTATTAGAAGTTCTGTTGAAATGTTGCATAACGAAGAAATAGCAAAGAAATAAACATTCTATTTCAAGCAAACAATTTGATTCAGAAGTAAAACAACAGGGTAAAATGTGAATCAATATTTTCAAAATTGGCCAAGTGGAAAACATAATAAAACATTATGTGACACATCATTTGCAAGAAACGAATGTATTAACAAAAGATCACATAAGTAACACATTTGTTGGATACATTTTAAATCTTCAAAAGTTTCTATATTACGTTCATTGTAAAAAAATATTATTTTCGAAGGTTAAATTTCTTGATATTAATTATTGGACTGCTTTTTTTATATTTTTACAACTCTTGGAAGGTCCTAATTTTTTTAGGTAGATATTTATATTATATCAATTTTTATTATGATCTCTTAAAAAATTAAAAAAATTCATAATAAAAATTGATATAATATAAAGGTCTGCCTAAAAACCAAAGGACCTTCCAGGAATTATAAAAAAATATTCTCTTTTCACACGAACAATGGAAATGTTAGATAAGAATATCGCTACTGGAATAAAGACAATAATTGTCTTCATTACAAATTTATTTCAAAGTGAACCAAAACTAAGAAACAAACTTGAATCATTTGTAGCAAAAAATTATATAAGAAAAAGGTAATTTTTTCAAAGTGTGTAATGTCACCTAAGAAGGCTAGCAAATACTAAGTTATACTGCGCGTTACCCAAAACAAGTTGCGAGGAAATGAGATCTGAACGTGTTTGGGAAAGGAGGTCTCAGAGGAGCAACTGGAGGCCGCAGGAAGATCTCTGGAGGGTTGCGCAGCCCAACCGCCCAATCCATTACGCCCTCCTCGTTCGCACGCGCCCGCCCTTCGCTTCGCGGCCACCCCGCCCTCAAGCCGTCTCCCTCTTTCCCACAGTCCCCTGCCACCCTCTCTTTTCGTCGCTCCTTCCCCGCCGTCCTCACTCCCGACGTCCCCGCTGACGACGCCGCTTTGCGTCCGGCTACCACTGCGGCCTTGTGCCAATCCGTTTCTCCGTTTCCGCATTCGCTGGACATTCATACTCGCAACGTCATCACTTTCTCCGTCTTCCGCGTTACTAGCTCCTATGTCCTGGTGTACTCGCGATTTTCCCCACATCCCTCGTAACCCGTCTTCCTATCTGCTCGCTTTTCTCATTCCCTAGCTGTCGTCATGCCCCTGATGTCTTCATTCACACATATTCCCTATTCCTCGTTCCCCCATTCCTCTGGCTTATTTAATATCCCGCAGTCACCATTTACCCACCCTCATTCCCCAATTCTCCATCTTCCGACTGTTCCTATTTTTCCGCCTTGAACATCCCCACTGATTCCCTTTCCCAGATTCCCTAGCTCTATTTCCCGGACTTCATCACAACCCGACTCTTTTCCTCCCTTCTCCATTGTCCACCGACCCCAGTCTCTTGCCGTGCCCTCAATGTCCCACCCCCATCGTCCCCATTCCACTACCCTTCCCATGCCTCAACTCTTACCATCCTCCCTCCCTCTCCATTCCCCCGCCACTTCATTCCCACACCCTCTCCATTCTGCGCCCCTCTCCATTCTGCGTTTCTCTCCATTCTGCATCCCTCAACCATTCTGCGTCTCTCTGTCCATATTCCTCAACTCTCCATTCCCTCGCCCTCTTCATTCTCTCGCTCGTCCCTATCTCCCGCCATCCCC
Organism: Teleogryllus occipitalis; assembly: GCA_011170035.1. NCBI lineage: Eukaryota > Metazoa > Arthropoda > Insecta > Orthoptera > Gryllidae > Teleogryllus > Teleogryllus occipitalis. Next base: position 25,185 of record BLKR01007700.1, read on the forward strand.
TTCCCCGCTAACTTCCCCACTATCCCTGCGAGTCTTGCCACTCACTCTACCTTCGCCATGCCTGTATCTTACCCCCAGCATCATGGCGACCACCGGCTCCTCGCCAATCGCCAAGCACATCACCCACCCCAGCCGCTGCGTTGACGGATGGCCGCGTCCTCCAGTCGTCATAAGAACCTTCCCGGCGGAGCGCGCGAAACGACTCGGGGGAGCAGCAGGGCAACTGGGAGGGCGGGGCGGGGCGGGGCGGGGTGGGGCCGGGCGGGGAGGGGAGGGGGCGGGGGGGGAGGGGCGGGGGGGGCGGGGCGGGGCACGTGGGCGTGTGCGAAGTGTCGACTGCGAGCTGCCATCTCTCTGCCGACACACTCGTCGCGACTCTGGAACGCAGACGTTTGTCCGTGTCGTGCCCGATTACAGCCGCGTGCTTGCGAAAGGAGGTCCCTGCTTCTTTGAGGCACTAGAGAATTATAGAGCTTCACGGTTGCTCACAGCTCCTCTTAAGACGACAGACCGCAAAGCTTTTCCAATTATCCGAGACATTTCTCGCTGCATAAAAACATAGGGTGTCAAATGTGTCATCTTCAACACTTTGTAACTCACCCAAGTTTGGGAATTGGGGATTAACTGATTGCCCGATTTTGTGAATGCGAGTGCGGGCTTGATGGGAAGGAAATGATCTGCAGTCCCGGAATTTCTTTGTACAAAGTACCACTCCGACATTCATCTGGAATTGACTTAATTAAAAGAGAAACAACTGATGAGAAGAGTCTGCCTGTAGATTCACAGACAACGAGAAGAATGCTGACCTACGTCCAGTATAAAGGTGTAGGGATTATTTGCGTTTTTAAAATTATGGTTCAATATAGGAGCATTTACCACATTTTCTTTGTAGAAATATAATTTTTTTTCACAATTTCCTAGTTATTTCAGCCATATTTGATGGAAACAAATAATGGAACAATTACTTATTGAGAGGCAGGGGACACAGAGTATCACACAGAAAACATGCTTTCACACCTTTTCTGATAGTGCTCCAAAATCGGTTCGCTAATAATATCCCAGAATACAGTGAAAACGTTACATGCTGAGGGTTGAGAGAAGACTTCTGAGATGATCAGAATGTTGCTCTTGAGTCAGACAGACGTCAGTCATTCATCATGTTTGTAAAGACATCGTACACTCTTTCTCTAAAATGACTACCGCCTTAATTGTGCATAAACTGCATATTACTTTATCGAGTTTTTATGCTCTCCTACCACAAAAATCGTATTACTGCCTGCTGCTCTTCTATGGCACTGAGTTTCAAGCATCGCCGTTTTGTTTCGACTGCCCTAGACACCCCAGAGGTCATCGCATCTGCTGGCAAACACATTTTCCAAGAACTTACCTCACCTTCGCCGGAGTTTCAATGGTCTGGAGTGGACGGTTTGTGAAATATTTTTGCCTTTACTTTCATATTTTGTAAAAATTTGCAGTTTAAAGCAATGCCAACAGGATACCTCTTTTCGCTTTATTGAACTAGACAAACGTACGCAATATTGAGCATATTTCCGGTGTGCGTTTCTTCTCGGAAACTAAGGACGCAAGCGTTAGAGCACGGCTTTCCATGGGAGACGGGAATTTCATGGGTATCAGAACACATGGGTACAAACCTTGTACATTTTCCTTCGCAGGAGTTTCAAATGTCTGGAGATTTTCTTTGCAAAATATTGTGAATTTTCTATTAATTTTTGAATCACCTTCGTAGTTAACTACAAACGATATCCGGAACATAAGGTTAGATTATTACACTTATACAATTGCATATATTTAAATGAAATTCACAGGCAAAATAGTACAGGTGTTTAACCATTTTTTTACATAATCGCCATTTACTTCAATATATTTTGTCAACCGTGGGATGACGTTTGTCATTCCTTCGTCATCAAAGTATGCTGCCAACTCCTTAAGCCACTTCCCCACTTCGATTTTCACCTCTCCGTCATCAAGAAAGTATTTTCTAGCAGTTGCTTCCCAAGAGAACCGATGATAGTCGCTACGTGCGAGATGTGATGGGGGCGATTGAAAACATTCCAACCAAAAGTAGACAATAATTCTTGCTTTACGCTAACGGAGGGTGAACGAGCTTTGTCATGAAGTAGACTCCCTTTGTTAGCATCTTGGGGCTTTATTCTCATCTAACTAAAACTGAAATTTCATACCAAATTTGAGGAGCAAACATTCAATGTCCTCTTCACTCTTTTCTAATAAAAATGAAAAATATAGCCCAAATATTACACTTTTTAACACTGGCTTTAACTCAACGAGTAGAGTTCTTCTTAATGTCTTGTAAGACATCTTGCGTTTCTTTCTGAAAATAAAATCATAGTTAAAACAACAGAATAATTCAATATTTGCCAAATGGACGTGTCACCTTTTGAATGTTCGCTTCTCATTAGTCAGATTTTGAAGCGACCTAATGTCTTCCCATAAGCAAATTATTTCGTAGTGAATTTTGGCGGCGTTCATGCCCTTAGTTGATTGATTGATTTTTTCGTGTTTCCGGGCACGTCAACTGCTTTGGTCATTAGTCCCGTTAGTGTAGTGCATGGTTTTTTTTCGGGAGATGGTGATCTTCCCCCGCTGGATGGCGAGATCCGGCGCCGACCTACCGTCGGCTAGTGGGATTTCCCCCTAACCAGGACTCTCCCACCAGCGGGGCACCGCCCTAGACGGGACAAGCTCTAAGCTCTCGACCGGAATATGTGGTAGTGTAGTGCATGTTATTGTAAGTGTGTGTGTAAGGGGAGAGGATAAGACAAGGAAGAGGAAGGACAGATCGCGCGCGGTCCGTGGCCCGTTTGTTAGGGTGTTCCGGCATTCGCCTGGTGTTGATCGGAGAAACCACGGAAAACTACCGATCAGAGCAGCCGGCCGCTAGAATTCTCATCCAGACAGCGACTGAATTCGACCTAGCTGAAGAGCTAGTGTCGAAAATCCTGCCGACGTCAGGACTCGAACCTAGGAACTCCCGGTCAGAGGCGCTGCAGTAACATCAGTTGATGCACTGAGCTATGCCCTTGGTTATTGATGCAGAGTAACACAGCACGCACTTAGCACTTAGCACTTGGCGGAAAAACGGAATGAACGCGCTCATCTTTAACTAAACCACGACATGAGTCGAAGAGCTTCTGACGTTCGCTATCACTCGTTCGCTTCAGCGAGCTTCCCTCTACTCAACTGTCATACCAACTGCGAAAAATACATTTCCCCGCGAGCTACGCGCTTTGTAACCCTACTTTCCAGATATCCCTCTAAAAACAAGTTGAAATTTCTTTCCATCGTGGAGGCGTCTTGTATCCAGTCCTCGCTGTATCTCAGGGCGTCTGCTAGTGCCCGCCGGGCATTTTATCTCGTGAGGCTTTTTGCAACTCCCCCATCCCTTAGAGCCCCAGCGGCGGCCGTTCTACCTCTGTCCGGCGCGGCGGCAGCTGTCGTTTGTCCACGTACAAAGTCGTGAGTGTTCCTCTCGTTGCTTACTACGCGAACTTTGTCCGCTGTCGTGAACGGGAAGAGTTAATCTGGAGCGAGAACTCTGTGGCATCGTGGCTTCGTTCAGAGCATGAGGAGAAATGGCAATTAAATTAGTTTCGTATTTGTAGTAAAGGCACCAGTAGCAGCCACTGGCTCAGAAATTCAAAAATAAGAATTCGAGACTTACAACTTACTATAAATTTGGAGAGAATTCAGCGTTTACCTTGTAGCTTGTCCCTTCGGTAAGTAAAATGCAAAAATAATCTTATTAACATTGACGGTGCCATAATATAAAGAATTTATACTATTTTGGACGTTGTCTCAGCATGTTCAGGGAGTAGAATCTTGGTAGACTGGTCATTAGTAACACAAGTATATGACCACAACAAAAAATCGGCCTTTTGTTAAGGCACCTCATTCCGAAAAGTGTCACTTCACTGCCTTGATAGGTGAACATATAATTCCATAACAGCGAACTACTCAAAGATGTGTTTCTCTTACACCTTAAACTTTCATTTCTGCAGTTACTATGCATTTTATATCATATAGTTGTATACATGTTGAATATACGTTATACGGTAGTAAAAAAATTGCGATACCTTCTTTTGGTAATAAAATGCTTACAATCTGCTTCTGGTATTGAATTATGGGTTAGAAAATCAATATTGTACTGATTGTTAAGATTTTATAATAGTACTTAAATATTTTTGTAATGCCTTTAGATTTTACGTGAGCCACCGTACCCTCATTAAAGCTAAACAAATTTGCCAAAAAACAGGTCTTATATTTTGAAACTCAAACTCTTTTCAATACCAAAATGTTTCCGTTGCTTTATTTTTCGGCTTTGCACGATGAAGGGAAATGACGAGTCGGGAAAGGCTGCAGGTTTATCAAAACAAGTTTCTTTCATTCAATAAGTCTGTTGATATTATTGTGTTACGACATCTACTTTGCCACATAATTTTCCTCATAGTAAATTGAATTTAATCTATGATTGTTGATCCTGCAAGATAATGCGAAGACATACCGAATATTACGCCTTTTTGTCCGTATTTTACTTCAAATGCCGTTTCCTTAATAAAAAATTCAATGAAATCAATATTCGGTTTTAGCTCTGCCCGCATTTGAAATTCAACAAGTTCATAGAATGTATTAAGGACATTCTGAATTATTTCCAAGTTTTATTTGTTTGGAATATGTTACAATTGTAAAAAAAATGTTAACTATTTATGAACATTTGTGTAACTCAATATTGACTTTTTTCGTAAGTAACTTGCAATACTTTTACTTTACTTAAGTTTTTACTTTACGTAACTTTAACTTGCAATACATTTCGTAAATAACTTGCAATTCAGTAAGCAGTTGAAGGTAGTTCTTCCTCCTACAGAATGATCAACATGGTTTACCATAGAGGAATCTTTCTTGGGTATGAACGAACGTTTCATGAACTTATCTCAGATTTGAAAGAAGCGTGTAGTACAGGATCTTCATGAGTGAGTGACTAAGTAAGTGAATGAGTGGGTGAGTGAGTGGGTGAGTAAATGAGTGAGTAAATGCATGAGTAAGTAAGTGAACGAGTGAGTGAGTAAGTGTGTTAGAAAGTGAGTGAGTGAGTGAGTGAGTGAGTGAGTGAATAAGTAAGAGAGTGAGTTAGTGAGTGTGTGAGAAAGGAGTGAGTGAGAGTAAAGAGTGAGTGAGTGAGTGAATGAGTGAGTAAGTGAATGAGTGAGTAAGTGAATGAGTGAGTGAGTGAATGAGTGAGTAAGTGAATGAGTGAGTAAGTGAATGAGTGAGTAAGTGAATGAGTGAGTAAGTGAATGAGTAAGTGAATGAGTGAGTAAGTGAATGAGTGAGTAAGTGAATGAGTGAATAAGTGAATGAGTAAGTGAATGAGTGAGTAAGTGAATGAGTGAGTAAGTGAATGAGTGAGTCAGTGAGACAGTAAGTGAATGAGTGAGTGTGTAAATGAGTAACTCAATGGGTGAATTGTGTGAATGAGTGATTGAGGGACAGGTTAAGTACAACGAGGCGAGCGCCACCTCGCCTTCCCTGTCGCGGAGCGCGGGCAGCGTCTCCGGGCGGGCGCGCGGCCGAGGCGGCGGCGCGGCGCCGGCGCCGGGTGCGGCTTGTGAATCTGTGTAGGCGGCCGCGAGGGTTGCCAAGTAGGCGGCACGGGGGTTTTGGGGGGGCGGGGCGCCTGAGAAGAATCGATGCCCACGCAGCTGCCGGGGTCATCCATCGTGCGCTGACACGGGCTTAGGCTCCCCAGGGCAGCAACCGCCCAAGCGCCCAGCCTCGGCCGCCCGCATCGCGGCGCTCCTCGCACCTCGCGCTGCCCTCTTGTCCTTCCCCGCTCTTCTATCTCTTCCTTCTCTCCCCTCTCATGGCTAGTCATCCCTCCGCCTCTTCATCTGCCCCTCCTCTCCCTCAGCCTTTCTCCACCCCCACCCCTTCATCTTAACTCACCTTCACCATGCACCGTTGTCTACTGTTTCCTCTTTTCCCTCTCTCTCTCTTCTCCTACTTACTCCGCGAGCGATTACCATTCTTCCACTTTCCTATCTCTCCTCTCCCCTCGCCTCCTCTTCCTTCTTTTCCTCTCCCCTTCCTCTCCCCTCTCCCTTCTCCTGCTTCCCCCTTCTCTCCCCTCTACACCTCTCCCACTTTCCCTTCTTTCCCATCCTTTCCCTCGCTCCCCTTCTCTCCCCTCTTCCCCCTCCTCTACCATATTCCCTCCTCTCCCATCTCTCCTCCTCTCCCCTCCTCTGGCATCTCCGCTCCTCTCTCCTCCTCTCGCATCTCCCCTCCTCTCCCTTATCTCTTCCTTTCCCCCTCTTCTCCTCCCTCTCCTTACTCCCCTCTTGCCATCCTCTCCACTCTCGTTCCTTCCCCCTGTCTTCCTCAATCGTTTCTAATGTCTTCTTCCCTCTTCCGATTTCTTATCTTGCCTCTCCCATCTCTCCTTTCGCAATTCTCTCTTTTCTCCTCCCTTTCCTCCTTCTGCCTTTTCTATCATTCTTCCGTCTCTTTTTCACACCTTTCTGCCCTCCTCTTTCCTCACTCGCCATTTCTCTTGATAAAACGTTGTACCCACTTCTTAGTTCCCAGACTATCGTCCAACCTTCCGGATCGTGTCTCTTTCTCCCTTTTTCGTTCACAAACTTCCTTCCTGTCACACCCCTCTTTAAACCTTCATTCTCTCAACTCGCAGCTTCCACCTTTGCCCAGTTCTCGGCTCCGCGATTCCTTTCCTACAACGTTTCCAATTTGTTTGCCTTATTTTCTCACCTACTGTGTCCGTACGTCTCCACGCCAACCATTCTTCCAAGTGTGCTTCTATCTTCTTTTTTCAAAAATACTTGTCCCTTCTTGCCTTTCCCATCTCTCCACTTTCACTTTCCTTCTTTAATTTTTTACCCACCTTCCCAAGTTGACTTACATTGCAGACTTTTAATTTCCTCATTCCTTCTTTCACACTCACGCACTCCTCAACAGCTCGCGCTCCTTATCACATCTAGTTAGCATTTCCCCAGTTGCAGTTTGTTCCAAATTTTCACTCATCCTTCTCACTCACATGCCTTCAAATAAATCCACTGTTACCAACTACAGGCTGTCACCATAGCCCATTGTCAAACTTACTCTTCTCTATTTTCGATTTTCGGTTCGTTTGTCATTCTTTCTTTCAGACGACTTGCCTCTCTATTGAACATAAACACAAATATAGTTCCCTAAACAATATACAATGAAAACATGCCTCTTGTATATCATCGATATATCCTAACTTCATTGTAAAGGAATCACATAAACTATTGTTGAGAGTGGGAGGTTCTATTATTTATCAGTAAGTTATAATTTCCATACTATCAATTCTGTACATAGAGAACTTTACAGAAGCCTTAAAAGTTTCTTCCATACAAGTAAGTAGCTTCAGGGCCCCACTGTTGTTTTCTACAACGTTGTTCAACGTACTGATCGGGGTAATACATTTTGTTTTGCAAAAATTAAAGTCATTGAATTTATTTGACACATTTTATTATT